>JAOCZM010000270.1:0-288078 GCA_026122235.1 Vinca minor
ACATGCATTGCTGCAACAATCCTCCCATATAAAGACAAACTTAAAAACCATGGAAACAACTTGATGGTCTTGTAGATTGATAAAAGAAGAACCAAAGATCAATCCTAAAGACCAAAAATAATTATAGTAAGGGATTATTTATGACTAAGCTTGGTTGATTTCTAAAAACAAGGAGTCCATAATGACACATAAAACCAAAAGATGGTCATGTATGGCTCAAAAAGAATATCAACCTAAGCTAAAAACAAAGGAGATAGGGGAATAAACCTTAAAGAACAATCTCCCCGCTTATCAAACATACGATGTTAGCTTTTTGAGATAAAACCAAGTATGATACAAATTGACCAATTGTAAAACAAAATACCAATTGTAAATATAGCCAATTGTAAAACACGCTTTGAAAATATAGCTAACAAAGTACAAATGGAAGTGATACCATGAGTACATAAGATAAGCACATGTATCACAACCAAAAGAAGTAGAGGAAGTGTAAGATAACACTTAAAAGAAGTAGAGGAAGTGTAAGATAACACTGAGTACATTCCTCTAACAAGTTAATGGTTAGCTAAATGAGTGTAACAACTCTCAAGTAATACTAACCAAAACCATAATGAGATAAAAAAGGATATGAAAGTATTATACCAATTGTAAAAAATATGATCTCATAGTTATTTGAGTGGAGAGTATATGTGATACCAATTGAAGACATAAACACTTATAACACATATAACTACTAAAAATAACTTACACAAGTTGGCTATAAGAGTTAAAAAGAAGAAAAGCAAGCCAACATGTGACGTGATGATGTAAAATAAGACAATTGAGCATACATCACATATTATGAGTGAGGTATGAGTTGAAAACATTTGAAAAACTCCTCTTAGGTTATGCCACTTCCAAACACACAAAAAGACACAACCCATGGCATAAACAATGCCACAAACACAGCTTTACATCCTAAGTCAAGCATCTAGACGATCAACCACATAAGATTAATGCTATAGGCTCGAATATAAACACAACCCCTTATATGCAAATGAAGATCAAGTAAAAACTAAGCATAGCATATACAAACTCCCCCAAAGCATAAAACACTACATAATAGAGGAGTGGGTATAAGTTGAACACAAAAGAATCAAAGACAAAACAATGATCACCTACAAGAGATGAGTTAAGCCTCTGTACCTCAATGCTCTTTGAGCTGGACTTCTTACCATTTTGGTTGATCTTCTTTATCAACAAGTCCATAGAGGCCTTATGTGTGATCATTATCTTTTGAAGCTCATAGAGAGGTTGACATGTGATTGCTCCATTTTCTTTGTTGTTCATCCTCGATTGATGAGATGAAAGCAATTTCCTCTTCTATTCATGACAATTGTAGAGTCATCATTGATAGGTGACTTTTCTTTTGAGGAACCCTCTACAATCTTGTGATCCTCGCATTTGACTCTTTTCTTGGAGTCTTAGCTCATTTGTGCCATTCCTTGTAGTTCATATCTTCTTCTTGAAGTTTAGAACTCTTTGTTACCTACAAGGAATTCTTGAGAACAAATTTGGTACCTTTTTAAAGCGTCCTTCATGATTAGCTCAAAATCTCAAGTAAACACATATATGCTTAAGGATCATGCAAATCAAAAACCAAAACAACTAGATGGATTCTTAAATGAATATGACATGACAAAACAAGAATCAATCAAGTCAGCATAAGCTACATCTCATGGATACCTTAGCTAAACTCAATATGTACAAAAATGAACAAGCTAAAGGTTATCTATATGAATATAACATTCAAGAATGTGAGATGCAACATATATAAGAGCAAGCATGTATATATATCAAAAACACTTGAGCACAATAATTAAAGTGTTAAGAGAAGGTGATTTTGATACCTTTTCGCTTTCTTACCAAGTGATGAAGACATTGTATTGACACTTTAGCTCTTGTCATCACTTGATGCTTTGCTCTTTGTATCTAAGCAACTCGGGTTCTCCAATTGATTAACATTCGAGCTTTGAGAATCCAAGTGTTAAGGAGTGCTTTTGAATTTCTTCCTTCGCACATCTCCTTTAACTTCTCCACAATGCCACTTCTCGAATCAAGTACATTGAAGCTTTGTGGCATTCATCTAACTTATAAGAACCTATAAGATCGTGAGTGAGTTGCTTTTGGTACCCACTTTTGTTCGGGTCCTCGGGGGTTAGTTGAAATGAGTTTAACTTTCCAAATGGTTTTAACTCCCCTTTCAATCTTCTTCTTAACATGGCATCTATCACAAGAGTGACCATGTTTTCCACAATATGTGCAATGTAATATGTGCCTTAGAAGATTTGTGAGCATGCACAAGATAACTACTTGGCCTATGTGACATCTCTAACATTTACAACATGATTCTTAGGTTTAAGAGAAGAGCTAGCAATATCAACATGTTTAGCAATATAACCAAGGCCATGTTTATCATGTGAAGCACATTGCATGCCAAGAATTTGATCAAGATTTTTCTTACCCTTTGTAAAGTTTTCAACAAGAAGTGGTAAGGTCTTTAACTTTGTTTTTCAAGAGATCAAAATCAACAAGCTTGTTTTCTAAAGATGACAATTTATTACAAGCTTCTAGATACTTTAAAGATGGAAGTGTTGTATGTAGCAATAAGCTTTTCATTTTCAATTTTCATGCAATCAACCTCATCACAAAGCTTTTGTTATCAACAAGCAAAGATTCAATTTTAAGCTTCATAGCTTTGTTTTGCTTTGCACATTTTCTCAATTGATCATACATATCAATTAAAAGCTCATTAGAATCATCCTCATCATCATCAAAAGAATTTGAAGTGAGGGAGAAAGATGTACCTCATTACCCAATGCCATGAAGCAAATATTTGCATTTTCCTCTTCTTTTCATCGCCACTCCCATCTTGATTGACTTCAAGCATTTTCCACATAGAGTGGGCGGATTTGCTTCCACTGGACACGATTGTAATCATCTTGATCCAAGGGCACAACTTAGAATGCTCATTGCCTTATAATTTCGAGTCATTTCCTTGGACTCAACTTCATTTAGCTCACGATCCGGCTTTTGGCACTTTGAATACCACCAACAATCTTTGTGGGAACATATGGACCTTCTTCAAATATATGCCATAAAGAATAATCCCATGGAGCACACATATATCTTGAAACGGTCTTTCCAAGCATCAAAATTAATTCCATCAAAAAGTGGTGGTCTATCGGGTGGAAGAACTCTCTCGTATGCTAAAGAGGAATATTCGGTCATTAATATTTTCTTCAAGCTATTAAGCTAAAGATGAAGACGTAGGCTCGATACCAATTGTAAAAACACAAGGGGGGTGAATCGGGTTTTAACTAATCTTGGTAACTTTTTTCGATTCTTTGCAATACTATTGTAAGTTTGAGCAAGATGATTGAAAGCAAAGTAAAACCCAATAACAAGACAAAGGATTTGGAGTGGTTCGATCTCACTTAGAATCTACATCCACTACCTTGAGCCGCACCCCAAGGATTCTGCAACAACTTCACTAAGAAGATTTTACACTTGTGGCTAACTCACTCAAGACTTTTACAAACACAACCACAATACCAAGAAACTCACTAAGAGCTTGCCCACACAAAGTAGGACTTACAAATTGCCCACACAAAGTAGGACTTTTACAAGAATTACCCAATCACTTAGAAAGTGAATCGAATGTTTAAAGAGAAAGATAAATCACTCTTCGATTCTTTGCAATACTATTGTAAGTTTGAGCAAGATGATTTGGATGCGTTGTGGGAGAAGACGATGACCCGGTTTTGGGGTTAAGAAAATATGATCCAATGTGACAGCCTTTTTCTAGGTATTGATGGGCCGCACCTTTTTTCTCGGCCCGCTGGATCTCAAACCACTCAATCCTATGGCTATTATATTGTTCTCGCTCGGGTTCAAGCACTATAGCCGGGGCCATGGCGATCGGGCAACGCTTTGAACCCGGGTAATACTTTCTTGTTAAGCTATGTCTACTATATTTATTTCTAAGTGCTTTCAAGACCAAAGAACTAAGAACCATAGTTTATCACAATTTCGCTGAGATACATTTAATCTAAGGTGCGCCAATTTGATTGGGCCGGCCGGATCGATTGGGCCCTTAATCGGGTCAGGGCCGACCAACCCATTTGGGACCGACCTTATGGCTGGAAAATTGGATATATTTTCAGCTCTTATCTCTTAGAAGGAGGTTGAAGTCGGTGGAGAATGCTGGAGGAGTGGTTTCTCCATGATCTCCCACTTCCCCCTTTCTCTCTCCCCCACTCTCCCTTGAATGACTAAGAAAAAATGCCGATTTTTCTTAGTATTCTAAGTCATTATTCTGCAGCTTTTGAAAGCTTAGAATAGAGAGAAAAGAGAGAGCATTCAAGAGAGCTTGAATAGAAAGAAAAGACAGCCTTTTTCTATATACTTGTTTTCTAGCTAGCTAATAGAAAAAGAAGTAAGAAAACTCGTTTCTTGTTCTTCTTTTAGGTCCTACATCCACCATATATATATACTCCATCTTGAAGAGTGTCTTCAAGCCTTTCTACGAGGCGTTGGCTAGCACCAAGCGGAAGAGGACCATCCCCTGAAGATCGAGTGGATATCGAGAGAGGCGGAGCTACAGCTGGTGCGCTCCGCTCAGTGACCAAAAAACCTACTTCGAAAGGTATAATGCTATCCTCAGTAGTCTAAGGTTCTTACTCGTGAAAGATCCTATTAGAGGCGGGTCGCTTTTATTTCCGCCGCATAACTTGTTTTAGACCCTGCTATTCCTCTAACAGATGGGTATCTGAGCCACTCACGAGTACCCTATAGACTTAATGTGCTATAGTATTTTAATATGGATTATGAATCTATATTTTGCATGCCTTAGGATTGCTAGAAATGTTGTATATCATGTATGACATGTTTTTGCATCATTTTGTATGTATGAGAGTCGAGATCTTCTGGCCGACCGCAATGTCCTGCTTTGGTCAACCGAGGACTCTCGAGATCTCTCGTTCTGGGACGATCGGGAGATAGGCTCGCTTCACCGATCGTTACCCTGGCCGACCGAGCGGGTGGCCCGGGTCCACCGAATCAAACAATATATGAAATGTTCATTTTGTCGGGTTGCTCATTTTTTCATAAATTGTTATGTTAGTTGAGCATGATGCATAGTAATCGCCTTTACCCCGTTGGTTTATTTTATAAATACGATCCGCGAATCGTGCCTATCTCTTTTTATCAAAAGTTGTAATTCTCTTCTCATCAAATCCCCTCGAATGTAACTCGAGGTTTCCTTAGAATTATGTAATTCTAGATTAGGAGTAAGGTACAAACTGTGATGATGATTTGGAGACAACCACCTGAAAGAGTCAAGACGGTGTAAAATAGAATGTTTTCTTTTCACACCCTTAGATTGACTTCACAGCTTTTTCCATCGCTTGGAAAACCGAATAGGATATGGCGATTACTATTGCATTTTTTACTTTTATGTATCGATGCATATGTATATAAGCATAAACCGCTTTTATTTTATGCTTTTCTCGTGAGATTGTTAAAAACAAAACCCCTCAATTAAATATTAATTAGTGCCTTCCTAAGTTTGGCCCTCGCCAAGGCCTAGATCGACATTAGTATGGGACATGCCAAAGCTGTACATACGTGTCTATCCTGGGTGAGGCGCGAAGGATAATTTGTGATATCCGCCGGCAAAAACTTAGGGTCCTAGTTAATCTGGATTATCTCAATAAATGGATTGAGGATCTAGAGGCAAAAAGAGTTGAGAAAAGTGTATAATGATACGCTTGAATAAATGTTATTCACTCAACTAACCAAGAATTACATAATTTGATGTAATTGGCAAACGTTGCCTACCTAAACAACTAAGTTTTGGGCGATCACCCAAAGCCGACTCGTAACGAGGTGAAATATGGATCTTGGCCCGCTAGAAAGTTAATCGAACTTTACGAGTTGATAATGAGGGTTATTCACTCAAGAAAATAGTGGGAGAAATCATTAAAAAGATAAAAGACCTAATAATGATTTTTATCAGTACTTACTTTGCATATGTATTTTGTTGTAGAAAAATGGCAAATTCAAACCAAACACTATCATCGCTATGTCCTTGAGAAGGACAAATTAGAGGAGTTAACTTCCCTCGACCGGTTCAGAACTTGAGAATCGCTTCTAAGCATGAAAGAAAGTCGTATGTTATAGAACAAACTCTATTCTCGATACACCGGAGGCTCGTGCTTCGGCCACTGAAAGAAGTGCTTATCAAAAGCATTGTAGTGATGCTTTAGATGTGTCTAGCCTCATGCTTGTCACCATGAACTCTGAGCTTCAGAAGCAACATGAGGACATGGGGGCTAATGAGATGCTGGCTCACCCGAATCAACTATATCAGGGACAAGCATGCCAGGAGAGATTCGACGTATCGAAATCTATTTTTCAATGCAAAATGTCTGAAGGAATGCCAGTAGGAACTCAAGTTCTTAAGATGATAGGTTATGTTCGTAACCTTGAAAAACTCGGGATTTTCCTTTGGGGGCAAGAGTCGCCGACCGATTTGATCTTGCAATCGTTACTCGAGTCATTCAGCTAGTTCATTCTCAATTATCACATGAATGAAATTGACAAGCCATCGCTCGAGTTGTTGAACATGCCGAGGACTCGCCGAGAAGGAAATAGGCAAGTCCAAGCCCAACACCATACCGATGGTGCAAAAGTGGCAAAGGCAAAGGTTTTGTGAAATCCAAAGGCAAACCGAAAGGTAAGCCTAAGGGCAAGCAAACCACTTTCAACAATGCACCGAAATCTAAGGGCGGTGTAGCCAAGGACTCTATCTCGTCATCACCGTGGTGAAAAGTGGTCACTGGAAAAGGAACCGCAAAAGCTATGTTGCAGAAAAAGGTCGGAAAAGGAGAAAGCAAATGTTGCTTCGGCTCGGGTATTTATGTTGTTGATATTAATATGATTGATATCAATTTAAATACAACTACTTCTGGGTACTTGATACCGGATGTGGTTCTCACATTTGTACTAATGTGCGATGGACTGCAAAGCGAGTAGAGAGTTGGCAAAGGTTGAAGTGGAACTACGAGTTGGCAACGGAAAGCACGTGTTGCGTTCTAAACCGTAGGGACTTGTACTTTTACTTTGCCTTCGTAGCTTGTTTTGGGTTTAGAAAACTGTTTCTATGTACCAAGTTTAACTAAGAATATTATTTCAGCTTTCTTGTTTGGACAAGAAAGGTTTTGAGATTTCAATCAAAAACCAACGATTATCGTTAGTTTTGGATAATATTTTTTATGCAAGCGCTTCTTTGATTAATGGTCTATATATTTTAGACCTTGATATGCCAATTTTAAATATAAATACAAAAAGGATTAAGACTAATGATTCTAATCCGACATACCTCGCATTGTCGCTTAGGCCACATAAACGAAGACCGCATATCCAAGCTCCATAAAGATGGGCTATTGGAATCATTTGACTTCAGTGTCTTATGATCGATGCGAATCTTGTTTGTTGGGTAAGATGACAAACGATCACCTTTCACTAAGCTAGGTGAGAGAGCCGATGCTTTATTAGGACTAATACATAGTGATGTATGTGGCCCTTTTTATATACATGCAGGGGGTGGTTACCTCTACTTCATTACCTTTACCGATGACTTCAGTAGGTATGGATATGTGTTCTTGATGAAACACAAACCGAAGCATTTGCTAAGTTTAAAGAGTTTAAACTAGAAGTAGAAAACCAACTTGCAAGAGTATTAAGGTTCTTCGATCCGATCGATGGCGAGAATACTTGAGTCAAGAATTTCCGTGACTATCTAAAGGATTGTGGAATCGCTTTCACAACTTTCTCCTCCAGCCTACTCCACAATGGAATGGTGTATCTCGAAAGGAGGAATAGAACCTTATTAGATATGGTTCGCTCTATGATGAGTCACACGAGCCTCGCCCAATTCTTTTTGGGGACACGCACTAGAGACAACAGCCTTTAACACTTAACCGCGCTCCATCTAAATCGACTTGCAAAGACGCCATACGAGCTATGGACTCGGGAAGCGTCCCCGCTTTATCTTTCCTCAAGATTTGGGGTCGTGAAGCTTTTGTAAAACGCCACCTTCCGACAAGTCGGCTCCAAAATCTGAAAAGTGCATATTTGTAGGTTATCCTAAGCAAACTAAATGATACTACTTTTATATCCCTAACGAAAACAAAGTGTTTGTTGCTTTCAGTACGGAGTCTTTCTAGAAAAATAATTTGTTTCTAGAAACACGAGCGGGAGTAGCGTAGAACTTTCATCGAAGTTCCGGACTCTCAAACTAGCACTAATGATAAGATGGAAATTGAACGGACTCCACAAGTTGTTGTGCAAAGAAAGTGCCACAAACAAGCCAGTGACCATCACTAGCTCAAGAAACACAAGAATTGCGTAGAGTCCGGTAGAGTTCGTCGTCCACCTCCTGAAAAAAATTTGGTTTTTTCATAACGTAACATGGTGATGTTATGTTTGTGGATCACGATGAACCTTCAACCTACAAATATGCAATTAATAGCCCGGATTCCCGAGAAATGGCTTCGAGGCCACGAGATCTCGAAATGGACTCCATGTACACAAACCAAGTTTCGATCTTGGTTGATCCACCCTGAAGGGGTAACTCCCATAGGGTGGAAATGGGTTTTTAAGATTAAAACCGACATGGAAGGGAATGTACAAACGTACAAGGGGCGACTATGACGAGACCTTTTCCCCTGTAGTTATGTTCAAGTCCATTCGGATTTTGCTTGCTATCAGTAGCTTACTATGACTATGAAATCTAGTAAATGGATGTCAAAACCGCTTCCTTAATGGAAAACTTGAAGAGGATGTGTATATGACACGACTCAAGGTTTTGTCACCCCAGAGAATGCCGGAAAAGTATGTAAGCTTCAGAGATCCATTTATGGACTCAAGCAGGCTTCTCGAAGCTGGAACATCCGTTTTAATGATGCCGTCCATGAGTTTGGCTTCATTAGAAATGAGGATGAGCCTTGTGTTTACAAGAATGTTAGTGGGAGCTCAATCGTATTCCTGGTTTTGTATTTAGATGACATACTACTCATTGGAAATGACATACCAACCTTAAAGTCCTGCCAAGTGCTCGTTGAGTACGTGTTTCTCTATGAAAGACTTAGGCGATGCCAGCTATATTCTGGGAGTCAAGATCTATAGAGATAGATCCAGGAGACTCATTGGCCTAAGTCAGAGTACATATATAGACAAGGTGCTAAAGTGGTTTAGCATGCAAGAGTCTAAGAAGGGCCTTTGTCCTATGGCACATGGTATCTGCTTTCGTCGAAGGAACAAAGTGTTCTAAAACGCCTCGCCGAATTAGAACGCATGAAAGAGATCCCTTATGCTTCCGCCATGGGATCCATCATGTACGCCATGTTATGTACTCGCCCGCATGTCTCGCTTTGCCTTTAAGCCTTACGAGAAGATACCAGCCTAATTAAGGTGAACGTCATCGGATCTCGGGCCAAGACTATCCTCAAGTACTTACGAAGGACTAAGGATACATTCTTGATTTATGGAGGGCTGGATGAGCTCGTTGTAAAGTGGGTTACACCTATGCTAGTTTCCAAACCGATAGAGATGATTTCCGATCGCAATCGGGATATGTGTTTAACTTGAATGAAGGTCGTCGCGAGTGAGTGCGATTCAAAGCAATCGACCAATGCAGATTCTACGACAGAGGCCGAGTACATAGCAGACTATGTGAAGCAGCTATGAGGCGCTTTGGATCGGAAATTTATTTCCGACCTCGATGTGGTTCCTAGTATCATGAACCCGATAGACCTCTATTGTGACAACAATGGGGCTATTTCACAACTGGGAACCCGAGATCTCACTAGAGGTCCAAACATGTACTACGACGTTTTCACCTAATCCGCGAGATTATAGAAAGAGGTGATGTGCATATATGTAGAGTAGATTCAGCAGACAATGTCGCCGATCCACCGACGAAGCCACTGTCAGCAGCAGCTGAGCATGATCGCCACACTAGCTCCATGGGTATCCAATATCCGGAGGGTCGATCTTTAGAGACAAGTCATTAGTATGCCCTTAAAGACCAATCAGTAGATGATTTTGGGTCTTTAGTGCAAGTGGGAGATTATTGTATCGTATTTATGTAATTTCATTTTGATGAATAAAACAGTAAAAAAGGCATAAATTCTAGTATTATTTCAATATGTTTCGCGTTTCTTAAAAACATAATGAAATAATATGTCCTTAGAATAGTATTCATAATTGTTATGATTCTCAAACGTCCCCTAGTCGAACATTATTATGGAATCTTCGAGGACAATAATAATGCGTAAGACTAGTATGTGCGAAAGTGATTGATATAAGATATCGGATCGTCACATGGATATATATGATTAGAGAATCATTATAATCGATAGACCCGACATGAGAAACACACCATGGGTTGTTATATAATAGTCAACAGATGTTTCTCAATTTTTGACTAGGGTTGTATATGAGATCCTTCGACTTGAGGTCTCATAAGAGTTCTTGCATGGCTAGTGTTATGCTTTGATAATGTTAAGAACCCAATGAAACAAGCGTAATTTTGAGATATTTGACAGCCTGGATGTTTGTTGGTTCAAGAGAATATTTGACATATTTAGAGATCCAGAACAAAGAAGAGGTCTTCTAAATACTCAAATATAATATATGAATATACAGAGATTAATCTTGTATCATCCCGAATTTATATGAAAAAAATACAATCTTTTTGTGAAATGAACGAAATCTATACTTATAGTAATCAATTCTTAAACTTCCGAAATTGCCGAATTCTCCACCAAAATTCCTAACAACACAAACAACCATATATCATAGAACACTATCCTAGTCTAAGAATCAAGCGAAGGAATTCAAGACTAACATAACCTTCGATCGGTGTTTCTGACTCAGAAGTCTGCTCAACTTCTCTCTCATAAGTTCTCTGCATCGTAGGGAGAACAACAATGTAGAATAATCTGATTAAAACCTAAAAAGTTTATTATATATGAAGAGTAATCAAACATTAGTCTCCTAACTAATAGATATTATAAACCCTAAGCACGTATGTTTAAAGGATTTAATCACTCTAGTCCCTAGAAAAGGTTCTGGGTTTCACAATTATTGTCCTCATCATTCCATAATAACAATTGATTAGTGGACATATAAGAATAGTATCATAACTATTCTAAATATGTTAATATGAATAATACTAGTATGCTAGATGTAATAAACATAATAATGGAAATTTTCCTTCATTCATCAAAATTAATTTGTGAAACAACATCTCCCAATTGCACTAAAGACCATTATCTAAGACCAATTCTCTTGGTATCTAATACCCATAGAGCTAGTATAACGATCATGTTGTTGTTGCGCCATCGGTTTCATCAAATGGGTCAACGATATTATCGTATGTATGTACTTTTTCAGCATATCTTCACATCACCTCTTTCAATAATCTTACGTATTAGGTGATATTTTCAAGTATATGTTTGGACCTTTGTATGCATTTTGGTTCCTTAGACTATGAAATAGCTCAATTGTTGTCATAATAGAGATCTATCGATTCACAATACTAGGTACCACATTAAGCTCGATGAATGAACCCTTTGTTCCAAACTCGCCTCTTTAGCCGCATCACTAGCACTATACACTCGGCTTCTATTGTAGAATCAACAACAATTTCTTGCTTTGAACTCCTCCACCTCGTAGCACCTCCATTTAAGCAAAACATATAACCGGATTATGATCGATAGTCATCTCTATCAGCTTTGGAAACTAGCATCGTAGTAACCATTTACAATGAGTTCTTCGCACCTCCATATATCAAGAATGTGTTCTTAATTCTCACAAGTACTTAAGGATACTCTTGCTCGGCTATCCAAGAATGCTCACCTTAATTAGACCGGTATATACTCGTTATACTCAAAGCATATGAGACATCAGAGCGAGTACATAACATGACATAAATGATAGACCCAATTGCATATGCATATAGAATCTCTTTCATGTGTTCTTTCTCTTCAAGTGCCTCAAAACATTGTTTGTTTGAAAGAACAGTTCCATGTGTTATAGGACACCGTTTTAGCACTTTGTCTATATGTACTCGACTTAGACCAGCGAGTCTCCAAGATCTATCTCTCTAGATCTTGACAACTAATATATAGTCGGGCTTCACTTAAGTCTTTCATATAGAAACATTAACCCAACCAAATCTTTACACACTTAATGTTAGAATTTCTTTCCATATGAGTAATATGTTATTTACATACAATACCAGAATACAATTGAGTTTCCACTAACCTTTTTATAAATACAAGGCTCATCTTCGTTTATAATGAAACCAAACTCTCGTACATCATCAATAAAATGTATATTCCATCTTCTAGAAGCTTGCTTTAGTCCATAAATATATTGTTTTAGCTTGCATATGTTCCAACATTTTCGTAAGTTATAAAACCTTTAGGTTGTGTCATGTACACATCCACTTCAAGATTTCCATTAAGGAAATATGTTTTGACATACATTTGCCGATTTCATAATCATATAATGCGTCTATTGCCCAGCATGATCCGAATGGATTTAAACATCGCTATCGTGGGAAAAAAGTTTCATCATAGTTAATACCATGAATTTGTTTGAAACCTTTCACGATTAATCTCCCTTTGTAGGTTTGTATGTTCCCGCCCTATACAGCTTTTAATCTTAAAACCCAATTTGCACCCCATGGGAGTTACCCCTGCCAAGTGGATCAACCAAGATCCATACTTGGTTAGTATACATCTAATCAATTTTCGACCTCATGATCTCAAGTCATTTCTTAGAATCTAAACTAGTAATTGCTTGTTAATAGGTTGTAGGCTCATCATGATCCACAAACAAGACATCATCATGTTCGGTTACGAGAAATCAAAATTTCTCTCGGTGATCGACGAGCTCTACTGCACCTTCCCAATTCTCGTGTTTCTTGAATTGACTCTTGTTGCACAACTATTTATGGAGCTTGTTTAAGTTCCATCTCGAACAATAGTGCTTGTTTGAGCGCTTTTGAACTTCGTGAGTTCTTGAACTTTTGTAAGTTGTACTTGACTCACACTCGCCTTTGTGGAAATAAACTCTTTTTTGTAGAAAGACTCTTGTTCGAGCAACACACATTTTGTTCTCAGCAGGGGATATAAAAGTAGTACCATTTAGTTTCCTTAGGATACCCAACAAATAAGCAATTGATGGATTTAGGACTGGACTTATCAGAAGCTTGCATTTCACATATGCCTCACATCCCAAAATCTTCATGAAAGACATACTCAGATGTTTCCCATACAATATCTCATATGATGTTCTTTTTGGGTCGATTTGATGGAACGCGGTTTAGTGTTAAAACTATTTTTTTCCTAATGCATGTCCCCAAAAAGTCTTGGGGAGACTCGCATGAAACATCATAGATCGAACCATGTCTAATAGCGCTCGATTTATCCTTTTCGATACTTCATCCCATTATGGCGTAGCTCGATAAGATAGTCGTGAAGCAATTACACAATTTCTAAGATAGTCGCGAAACTCTTGACTTAAGTATTCTCAACCTCGAACAAATCAAAGTATTTTAATACTCTTGCCAAGCTGGTTTTCTACTTCTTAGGATGAAGCATCAATTAAGACTCAAAAGTAAGTTTCCCAACCCAAAAATTTGTAATATAGGTTAGCAAAAATAACTTATTAATGCATTTAAAACATTAAGGAAAAGACTTAAAACGGGTAGGAAACGAAAATTAGAACGGAAAAACATAGCATAGACGTAACAGGGTCCGAACGATAGGTGATGGTCCCGATCGACTGAACCGGTCATCTGAGATGGAGACAAAAGGTTTGTTCACAATTTCGGACAGTAGGAAACTGAGCTTGGTCGACCGGAGGTCGTCCGAACTTGCCCCGGACGATAGATAAATTACCCCGGTCGATAGAAGTGACTAAGAGCATTCGTCCGACTACTCACAATAGTTTGCTCCGGACGATTGGAGAGGTCTGCGGTCAACCGAACAGGTTGTCCTCGATTCAGAACATGCCTTTTCCTACACAAAATAACAAAGAAAAAGTGGTCTTCTGCATTTCGAAAAACCAACCCAAAACACCTATTTTGACCTTGAAACACATACCAAAACATATACAAAAATCTCACATAACATGCTCAAACTATACACATCATATCTGACACTAACGGGTCATAAATCGTGTTGTGATCACCACGAACTACTCATGCATTACAAATGGATGTTAACGTCAAATAATAATTATACTTCTAGCAATGACCCAAAAGGAAAAATTCATAATCCCCAGAACGCAGTGGAAATAAATTGCACGGGATTACGTTCCTTTAGATGATCTACTCACTGAAAAAGAACCAAACCCCCCGTGTTAGGAATTATACCTTTATGTCGATCTAATGGACGCTGCCCGACTTCGCTACTAAGAATCACCAACAACGACCTTTCGGACTCTTGTCTCTACCGGTATCCACACACTAACCTCTCGAGCTTGTTACTCCGTGTTTCGGATGCTAGTCTAAGAACTACGAAGTTTGAAAAACACTTTTTTCCCGTAATCCACAAAGTATAGATAACTTAGGAAAACCTGAAATCAAAGAGATTATAAAAATCGTATTTTTTCTTCTCTTTAATTGTTCTTTGGGAGTGTGTAAAAACAAAGAAGAAAATATCCCAAAATTTTTTCTTCTTAGGTTTCAAGCTAGAGAGTAGAGAGAATAGAGATAATAATTAATCACATGAGAGAATGGAATGAAGAACATTTCTTCATCAAATGTGTGTTAGTGGAATTACCCACTCTCCCTTATTTCTCTCTCACTACAAGCACTTACACCTTGCACACATACTCCCTCACGCATGTAGATGTGCAGTATTTGACCTGGTCCAAATGGTTTTCGATCGAATCGGAGTGATAAAAAAGTTTGGTCGGGTCTTTTGCTCAATCCAATTGAATGAACAATCCAATTGAGCACCTATATCAAATGTAACTCCAACAAGCCCAATCCAGTTGATTATAATGTGCGACCCTTTTAGGTATTTTCTATGTTGGTCGTGACAACAATAGTCAACAATAATGAGAGGTATCTACCAACACATCATTACTCTCAATTCCCAAATAGTCCCGGTGATTCAAGTAACCACGAATATGATCTTTTTTCACTAATCCTTTTGTCCTCGAAATCTAGATTGAACACAAGTCACGGAGTATGTCAAACTTGTATAGTCCAATCAGTCGGTTTCTTGATTCTCGAGTAGACTAATCAAATGACATTAAAATCTCATATTAATTCACTTGTTCATGCTCATGAATTAGTCTCACTCAATCAAGGGGCCAAGATATCACTCTTGTTGTATAGTAGGGACAAATCCTCTATTTATCACACCTCGTCCTGACATAGTTCATAAATACACCCAACAAATGCCTTTATAGCCCATATTGTTACAGATGGCATTTGACATCATCAAAGCATACCATTAATAATGGAATTCATGCCTTAAAATTTCAGCACATGAAAGAAAAATACAACAATCTCCCACTTACACTAAAGACAACAACCTTTCCTTTTATTGTATATTGTACATAAAAACTATCTCTAAGACCAGTTCTCTTGGTATCTAATACCCATGCTACAAGTATGGCGATCATGTTGCTGCTGCTGTGTCAGCGGCTTCGTCAGTGGGTCGGCAATGTTATCGTCCGTGTGAACCTTGCAAATCTTCACATCTCCTTTATCAATGATCTCACATACCAGATGATACCGCCACATTATATGTTTGGACCTTTGGTGAGACCCTGGTTCATTTGATTGAGATATGGCTCCATTGTTGTCACAATAGAGATCAAACGCATTCGAAATGCTAGGCACCACACCAAGTTCAGTAATGAACTTTCAGATCCAAACGGCTTCCTTAGCAGCATCTGATGCAGCTATATACTCGGTCGGCTTCGTTTGTAGAATTCGCAACGGTCGCTTGCTTTGAACTCTTCCAACTTATAGCACAGCCATTTCAAAAAAACACATAACCCGATTGCGATCTAAAGTCGTCTCTATCGGTTTGGAAACTAGCATCAGTGTAACCAATTACAATGAGCTCGTCTTCCCCACAATAGATTAAGAACATGTCCTTAGTCATTCACAAGTACTTAAGGATGTTCTTGACGGCTATCCAGTGATGTTCACCGTATGTAGACTGGTATCTGCTCGTTATACTCAAAGCATAGGAGACATCTGGGCGAGTACACAACATGGCATACATGATATATCCAATTGCCGAGGCATATGGAATCTCACTCATGGGTTATTTCTCATCCAGTGTTTTATCACACTGTTGTCTCGAAAGAACCGTACCAAGTGCTATAGGAAAAATTCCCTTTTTGGACTCTTGCATGCTAAACCGATTTAGCACTTTGTCTATATAAGTACTCTGACTTAGGCCAAGAAGTCTACGTGATCCTTCTCTATAGATTTTGACTCCTAAGATGAAGCTTTCTTCACCTAAGTCCTTCAAAGAGAAACATTGCCACAACCATCCTTTACAGATTCCAATGTTGGAATGTCATTCCCTATGAGTAGTATGTCATATACATACAAAACCAGGAATACCACCAAGTTACCACTAAACTTTTTACAAACACAAGGTTCATCAACATTCTTGATAAAACCGAACTCGAGTACGGCTTCGTTAAAATGTCGATTCCAGCTTCTAGAAGTTTGCTATAGTCCACAAATTGACTACATTAGCTTACATACTTTATTGGCATTATTTTGATAGACAAAACCTTTGGGTTGTATCATATAAATGTCCTCATCTAGGTTTCCGTTAAGGAAAGCTGTTTTGTCATCCATTTGCCAGATTTCATAATCATAGTATGCAGCTATAGCAAGCAAGATACGAATGGATTTGAACATAATTATAGGGGGGAAAGGTCTCATCATAATCAATAACATGAATCTGAAAATATAATTAAAGTCTTTAATAGACTTTAATTTACATGTTTCCTAAAATACCCCTTCAACCGTTTTCCTTCCAATTATGTATCTTTCCTTCAAATGATATTCGATGGCTTTGATCCTTGTGTCTAGTTTTCTTTGAAGGTTTCTTTACCTTTTGAACCTTGAGATGAGAGACTTTAAACACTTGGAACAAAGGCTTGACTTTAAAGCTCGTATTTGGGATGTATGAGTTAAGGATGAGGTCATTTATCCAAATGACCTCTCTAAGCTTCATGGCTGGTACCGTATCATCTAGTACGTAGTACATGTCATTTATGTATTGTAATTGTTCTGTGTTTTATTTTTAACTTATCTTTACATTATAATAATATCACCTTGTATATATGTTTTAGAAATTGCATGTTTGTGTAGTAGTCACATGGCCTTATCATCTATTTTGTATTAGTTTGTTTCCTTATGTTTGCATATTGTGTTGTTATACTTTTTAGTAGTGATTACATTGCTAATTGTTGTCTTTCAGAGTACGACTTTACTTATTTACTGTATTTGTCCTTAATATATGTGGGGTGAAAATGCAACATTTTGATTCACATCTTTTATAGATGTCGTTTATTGTATAATATTTTACATTTTTTTTATTTTCTCGCTTCTTGTGTTTTATAGCAGCGTGTGTTCACTAATATTTTTGTTGTCGTATATTTTAGATGGTATTTTTAAGTTAGATTACATTAGCATAATACATTATCGTATGTTGGACAATTCTATAGACTTTGTGTACAGGATATGTCACTTTAGTTAATTGTATGAGTATTAGTTTTATTTTTACTATCTTGCTTTTGCACATAATGTTCATATTATATTTGAGCATGTGGCTCTTAGGGACTCTACCAGTGTAATTATTTTTGTATCTCACATTGGTTCCATCTTGTGCTATACACATTTTTATTTGACTTATCACATGTCATTTCTAATCTTGTTTTATTCATTTATATCATGTATTTGATTATGTGTTGGCCTTACGTGTTCCTTGTGTGTTTGGTCATGTTTCAGTACATTGCAATGCATTATAGTAACACACAACACAGACACAATAAAAATAATAATGAGACAAACATAAGTATATTGCAATAATATATACATATAGAGCGCACATATACATAGTTTGCAATTGCATTTTCACTTATAATTATACGAACTAATACAAGGATTAATTGTAGACAACAGAAATCCATTACATATGTCACACATAACAAACAAACAATCACTACATACTACATAAATCACAGGATCACATTTGGATTGTACAATATAGTAACACACTAGACTTATAAATTTACACGTGCAATATGTTTATGATTTTATTTCGACTACAATATGTGCTTATTTATTACTTTATACGTCATTGATAATTGATATGTATGCTATGTGAACATGTTATGTTATGCTTAGATATGTTAACTTGTTATGTGTGTATATATCTGTTATACACGTGTAATTGAGTATCTCGGTATTATGAACCATATGAACATGCTAGTTATGTTTTCGCTGCCTTAATCGTGATATCATGTTAACTAGTTTTGTAGCTTTAAGTATGTTAGTTGATGGCATATCTTTTAATTTTTTTATTTTTCTAGGTATGTACATTTGTGCTATATGGGTAAGTGAGATATGATGCATATAGGATTATATTAGCATGCTAGTTTGGTTATTGCTACTTTATCCGAGTAGCGCATCAGAAGCGTGGTGGTAAAAGGTACATTTGTGTCTATATGTGTATCCAAATATATGTTGTTTGAATGTGGTGATATATGCTCTTTTATACTTAATAGATTGTTATATAGTACAATACTTGTTTTTTGAATATCCATAGAGCCACTGCATCTAGTGAGAGGGTTATTGTATCTATGTTTTGCGGGGAGTGTAAGTTTCGAGGACGAAACTTTTGTAAGGGGGAAGTATGTGATACCCGAGACTTTTTGGCTTATGTGTTGCATGATTGTAATTAATTTTGCATGATAATGTATTTATTAATTGTTAAAGTATGAATTTACGTGTTATGTAATGTGATTATATGGCTATTAATTGTTATGACATGTTTATGTGTTATATGTTGGGTACATTTTTTTAAGGGGCGAACAAAAGAAAAGAAGAGAGAAAAAGAGTGCAGAAAAACATAAGGTTGTGAGGTTCTTCTAAGGTTTGACATAGAAAACGGAGTCAGAATTTAACGTTTTTTTGGTGCGTTGGATAGATAATTGAAAAAGTTACGCGTGAGCGTTGAAGGATCATAATTCCGCGTTCCCTACATAAACGAATTGCAATTAGAATTTGTTGTTTTCTTGGTTAGATGAACTGAGAGTACTTCGAGGTTTGTTCTGAGGTTTGACATATCAAACGGAGTCGGAATTGATTGATTTTTATTTCTTTTGAAGGATAATTGAAAAAGCTACGTGTGAGAGCTGACAGATCAGAATTTCGAGTTCCATACATAAAGTAATTGCAGTTTGAAGTTGCTATTTTTGGGTTTTTGGTGATTTCGGGATTTAGGGAATTTTTTTGCTTAAGTTGATCAAGTAAGGAGCCTTCACCTTTGTTTTTCAGTCCTAAAGGATGCATAATCTGTGGTTTTAATGAAATTATTTATTTGCTTTGATTCGGGCTTTAAATTCAGGTTTTCTTGCATAAAATATTGGGTGAAATATTGATAATTGTTGCATTGAATTGTGTGAGTCTGCATTTTGTGATTGTTATGTGGTTGATCGTCCTATTTGGAGTCTATGTGTTATTCCCAATCAGAGCTCTTGTCTGTCAATGATCATATACCAGGACATCATCATCATATACCAGGACTTTACTCTGTTCTGACTCAGGTCCCGACGAGAATGAAAATTTGGGCTGTTAACAGTTGTTGTGGAGCTCACGAGGGTGGACAATGACATAACCGATGTGTCCTTAAACTCATGCATCGTCATTTGGAGGGTTAATATCTAAATCCATGTTAAGTACTCATGCCCTCCTTAACGGGTTAATGTTAGGGGATGTTAAAAGGGTTTAGAGTCATGGCCCGACAAACAAGCTCAAATGTGTGAATTATATGTGTTGGGTCTGTTGGAGTTTACATTTGATATAGATGCTCAATTGGATTGGGCAAAAGACCCAGTCGACCAAGAGCTATCTCGGATCACCAAACTTTTTGTCACTCCGGTTGGCTGAGAATACCGGACCAGGTCAAAACCGACACATCTACATGTGTGAGGGAGTGTGTGTGTGTGTGCAAGGTGTGAGTGCTTGTAGTGGGAGAGAAATAAGGGGAGAGTGTGGTTAGTGGGTAATTCCATTAACACCACATTTGATGAAGAATTATTCTTCATTCCATTCTCTCATGTGATTAATTATTCTCTCTACTCTCTTACCCGAAACCCAAGAAGCAAAAATCTGGGATTTTTTCTTCTTTGTTTTTACACTCTCAAGAACAATTAAAGAGATGAGAAAAAATTAAAGAGAAGAAAATTACGATTTTTCTCATCTCTTTGATTTCCGGTTTTCCTAAGTTATCTATACTTTGTGGATTCCGAGAAAAAATTGTTTTTCAAACTTCGTAGTTCTTGGATTAGCATCTGAAACACGGAGTAACAAAGCTCAGAGGTTGGTGTGTTGATACCAGTACAGATAGGAGTTTGAAGTCTGCTGTTGGTGATTCTTAGTAGCAGAATCCGGGCAACGTCGATTAGATCGACATAAATGTATAATTCCTGACACAAGGTTTTTTGTTCTTTTTTGTGAGTAGATCCTCTAAAAGAACGTAATCCCTCACTATTTATTTCCGCTGCGTTTTGGGGATTACGAATTATTCCTTCAAGTGGTATCAGAGCCTATCACGAGAACCCAATAACTATGCTTATGTGTTATCGTGTTTGTATTAGGCGGATAATGCATGTCATATGATGTCTTTACCTTTGTACAGCCTCTAGGAAGTCCTTTAAGTGTTAAACAAATCCCGGAACGAATTGTAAGTTCGTGTTTTTGGCTATTTTCTGTTTTCTGGCAAAAGTTTGGTCAACCGGAAGAGGTTCGCGATAGACCAAACATGGGTTAGAAAATGAGATTTTGCTACTGCCTAGATTTTGGCCGATCGGTGAGCAATCACACTCGACCGAGGCTAGTCTGTTTTCAGGCTGGACAATTAGAAATGTTTTGGGTCGACCGATGTGACCTAATTTTTACACTGTTTGGTTACTGCCTTATTGCGATCGATCGGGAGTATGACCTGGGTCGATCGAAAAAGGGCTGGCAGTGTATATTTGCACTCTTAGCATGATTTTGTGTTTGTTTTGAGCATGGTGCATAGTAATATAGCCTTTGACTAGTGGTTTTATTATAATACGGTCTGCATGTTGTGCATTCTCTTATCAAATTCTTGTTGTAATTTTAAATCTCGAATGTAACTCGAGAATTCTTTCAATTATGTAAAAGTATAAAATATGATTTTATATTTTACATATGTAACAAGTGATGAAGAAAGGCGTCTGTAACGACCCGTAATTTCGGATATCAATTTGAAGGTTAGTATTTTATTATTTTTCAAGGTTAAAAGTGTCATTTAAATTAATTAGCAAGGGTAAAATAGTCCAAACAATAAATTAGTAATTTTATTAAAAGACAAGGGCATAATAGTAATTTTAAAATTAAGAAATAAAAGAAAATGAAGAAAGTTGATGTTTATCCTATTCTTGCGCACCAAGAAAACACAAAATATTCACATTACAAGTCCCTGAGTTACATGTTATTTACACAAAATAATATTTACACAAAAGTCCTTGTAAGTTCAAGAAATTGCTACTAAGGTCCCTAATTCCTACTATAAATAGAAGGCGCTTCCCCCTCATTTCACTTGCACCTTTCCTTAAAGGGAAATTCTCCCTCAAAACTCTCTCTACTCTCCCGGTCCAAATAATAAACTTCTGGAATCTCTAGCGGTAAATTTGGCTGCGATAGACAGGTATTTTTATTTATGTTGTCATAATCCTGCAATAATAAAGTTAAGTTAATCGGGCTCATGAAAGAAAGTAGATTATATTCTTAGAGACTGTTGTGCCCGAGGATTGTGGAAACGCAATCCCGGGAGCATTCGTGACCCACCCCACTGGTGGAGACTTTACTAATCGGATTTTTGTCCGGTTAAGACGGATGAACCAGAAGAATATAAATCTAAATTTCTTAATTGATCCTAGACTAGAAAAGAGAAACTTCTATTTTTAATAAAGAAATTAACTAGATACTGATCAATAGAAATATCCAGTTCTAATATTGGAAAGCGAACAAGAGCATTTCAATATTAGAACTTGGAACCACTTATTATTCTTAACGTTGAAAATACTGTTCTTCATTTCCTTAATCATGTTATTAGACCTATGTTATTATTTTAAAGTTCATAATCAACAATTAGAATTTCATGCTCTTAGTTTAACAGTGGATAAAGGGAATGGAAAAGGGATGATATTTTATATCTGTATAACTCAAGGGAAACATAATCTGAAAGAGAAAATAATAACAATAATATAGTAAATAAAAGAGAAAGAAAAAGAAATGGTTACCTTCACCGGAGCCAACGGAGCAAAGTGGCAGCGGCGGTGCAGCGGTGGCGGCAGCAACAGATCTGAGAAGAAGAAAAACAAAGAAGAAGAAAGACATCAGAAAAATTAAAATAAAATAAATAGAGATAGAAAACAGAGAAAATAGAAAGAAGAAAAGAAGGGCAGCAAGGCGGTGCTGAGAAGAAAAAATAAATTAAAAGAAGAAGAAAATTAGAAATTAAATTTAGGGATTTTGGGATTTTGGGGGAAAATTAAAATAGAGGAAGGAAGAGAAGGGCGATCGGTGTCGATGTAGCAGAAGGAGGAGAGAGAGAGAGAGAGAGCTTACCGGAGATGCTTCGCGGCAGAGAAAAATGAAGAGAATACGAGAAAGAAGAAAGAAGAAAGAAGAAAGAAGAAAAATAACGAAGGAAAAAGGAAAAGGATAAACTGGGATTTGGGGAAACTTCGTGAAAGAGAAAAAGGGGAGAAATAATCTAGTGTGTGTTAGCCATTTTTAAGAATAAGGGGAAAGATCTAGTAAGGACCAAAAAAGGCAAGTAATAATTATCATATAAGTCCTATAAACTAATGAACAAATCCTAAATGGACTACTCTATATTTTTAATATTCAACTAGACCACAAGTATAAAAGAAAACATTACCAAAAATGATTAAAATAAAATATGTCAGATAACTTATATTCGGAGCCCGAAATAACTTCTAGAAATTACATTTTAGTCCCTATAATTTTATACTTCACATTTAAGGCTCGTTAAAGTTTATAAACCATTTTCGAAAAATTTATAAGACTAATATATATATATATATATATATATATATATATATATATATATATATATATATATATATATATATATATATATATATATATGACATATTTATGTCTTCAAAAGCATAGAAAAGCCACAGGATAAATATTTACAATTTAGTCCCTGAACTTTAAGAATTTGCAAAAAAGACTCGGAAGCCTAGAAACTTTGTCTAAAGAGTTTTAGGCATCATAAGGATTGCATATCATTAAGTTTCATAAGTATTTTCTAAAGAGTTGATATTTACGAAATAGGTACATATCTTGAAGAAAGTACGGACAAAGAGGCTAAGGTGAGTTCCCTCTTAAAACCGGAGAACTTATTTTATAACTATGTTTTATGAAAATGGTTTATAAAGTTACGATATTTCCAAAATAAAATGCTGGAAAATGTTTCTAAAAAGTATTTATTGAAAAGTATTTCTGAAAGTATTATTGGAAAATATTTCTGAAAAGTATTTTTGGAAAGTACATGAATGACAACACTGGAACGTTACTGGAATTATGATCGAAGTGGGCGCTTACACTGCACAAATATGGTAGCCCCTTGTCCCGACCATTGGGGGTCTGCACTGGTACGAGGCTAGTCACCGTACAAGGGCATCTCGCACCTTTGGTTTTGGACACTCGGATATCGTAATGGGATCCCAAAGCTCGTGTGGGAATCGTTAGAGGGCGAGGGAAAGCAACGGGCTGACTTTGGAACCTCTACGTGCACCACATATGGTTCTTAATTCGATGGCTAACATGTCTCCGGGGTTAGGGAGGTTTAACTCGGGGAGGCTGTTAGTACTGGTTTCGGTCTCGGTGGTACCCAGATTCGGGTTACATGAAAAGAAAAAGGGGGATAAGGTTGAAAATCATAATTATGTCTGGTGTGAGGCTGGTACTGACTAAAGAGCTATTGACTTGGCCGGTCATGCACTCTTTTATTTCTGAATCTGATACCCGGAATGGTCTTCTTATTCCGGTGGATATGTCGCTTTACCCGGAATGGTCTTTTTATTCCGGTGGATATTTCTGAACTTGGAAAGAAAGAATATTCCAGATAAAGAATGTTTCTTTTAAAATGAAATAATTTCTAAATTGTTTTGGAAGAAGATAAAGAAAATGCTTTCTGAAATAAAATGATTTTGGAAAAGGAAAAGTATTTCTAAATAAAGGAAGTTTCTCCGTATCTTCAAAATAAAAATGTTTGCGAAATAAAATGAGTTTCAAAATCACTAGCACACACTTCACTGGGGACTCACTGTGCTATTTATAGCTCACCCTTTTCCTGTTTTCTGTTTTAGTTCTTGCAGGATTGAGGGGATAGAACAAGAATATTCTGAGGTGTAAAGTTGAACCAAGACAAAGAATTGAGCCAACACTAGACACAGACCCAGATTAGAAGATTTTGGTATCAGAGTGCGCAGCGGAAGCTTGGGATTAGAAATCCGTACATTGGGATTCAGTCAAAGACCGAAGTCAACTTAGAAATAATAGAATAGTTTAGAAGAAAATTTTATCCACTTGTAATTTATATTGTAAAAGATAGAACCCAGTGCCGAGAGGCACGCGGCGTACCTGACCCGAGAGGGACGGGGCGTCACAGCGTCCATCAGATAGAGGAAACCATAAGGAGGCGGAAGACAATAGATAGGATTTATTTCTTTTCCACATTTAGATTGACCTAGGATTTTCCATTGGCTCGGAAAATCCTCATAGGGGCTATTACTATGTCACAATTTATTTACTGTTTTATGTATTTTGCATGAAATGCTTGATGCATGTTTACAGTATATTTTAGCATGAGATGCATATTCAAACGTATAATCAGATTATACACTGTTTGGTGAGACAAATTTAAAAATCCTCAATTTTAAATATTAAGTTTAATTCCTACCATGATTGGCCCTCGTCAAGACCAAGATCGACAGTAGTGTGAAATTCCGAGTCGAATAAGCGTTTGTCTATCCTGGTGCGACATAAAGGATAAGTTAGTGATATCCAACGGCGCAATCATGGGTCATACTTAACCAGATTGCCAATACCGAGCTTTGTAGCTAAAGATGCCTCGGTATTGGGTCGGGAGGCAAATGGTTAAGATGTACGTTTGTGTACTCAGGGTAACTGCTTACCTAAACAGCCATTTCTCGAGCTTTGTAGCCAAAACTGCCTCGAGATTGGTAATATTTGGATCTTGGTCCTACTAGAAAGTTTTGAACTTTCCGAATGAATACTTGAGGGTTATTCATTTGAAGAAAATAGTGGGAGAATCATTAATTAAAGTCCTATTAATGACTTTAAAATATGACAACTAAAATTTTGCAAATTCTTCTCTGTAGATAAAATGGCAAATGCAATCGTTGCATCAAACTCATTATCATTGTGATTAGTCCTTGAGAAGGACAAACTTGTAGGAGGAAACTTCATCGACTGGTGTGGAAACTTAAGAATTGTTCTCAAGCACGAGAAAAAGTTGTATGTTCTCGAGGAAAAAATTCCTGATCCACCAATCGCAGGGACTCTGGCCGCTGAAAGAAATGCTTATCGTAATCACTTAGATGACGCATTAGATGTGTCTAGTCTTATGTTAGTAACCATGACCTCTTAGCTTCAGAAGAAACATGAGGAAATGGGAGATTTCGATATGATTAATCATCTAAGGAAACTCTTTCAGGGTCAAGCCCACCAGGAGAGATTCTGATACGGTACCAGCCAAGAAGCTTAGAGAGGTCATTTGGATAAATGACCTCATCCTTAACTCATACATCCCAAATACGAGCTTTAAAGTCAAGCCTTTGTTCCAAGTGTTTAAAGTCTCTAATCTCAAGGTTCAAGAGGTAAAGAAACCTTCAAAGAAAGCTAGACACAAGGATCAAAGCCATCGAATATCATTTGAAGGAAAGATACATAATTGAAAGGAAAACGGTTGAAGGGGTATTTTAGGAAACTTGTAAATTAAAGTCTATTAAAGACTTTAATTATATTTTCAGCTTTATTGTTTATTTTAATTAGCCATGTTGGCCAAAATAAGCTAGCTAAATAATACTGTGAGGTACTAAGTACCAAAAGGTTCGACAGTGTAAGTTGTGCCGGATCTTTCTCTAATTCTCGAACTAGTTTTTAGGGAATATAATCAACGCAACGCTAAGGAAGGCTAATTATCGATGGAGGCTGAAACACCACAACAAGAGAAACTAAACTTGTTGATACAGTAACTCAAAGAATGAATGAATTCTACATAGAAGTTCAAACACGAGAAGCTAAGGAATAACCTTACCAAAATATCAATATATCTATTAAAGACTTTAATTATATTCGATGGCTTTGATCCTTGTGTCTAGCTTTCTTTGAAGGTTTCTTTACCTCTTGAACCTTGAGATTAGAGACTTTAAACACTTGGAACAAAGGCTTGACTTTAAAGCTCGTATTTGGGATGTATGAGTTAAGGATGAGGTCACTTATCCAAATGACCTCTCTAAGCTTCATGGCTGGTACCGTATCATCCCTCTTGAACCTTGAGATTAGAGACTTTAAACACTTGGAACAAAGGCTTGACTTTAAAGCTCGTATTTGGGATGTATGAGTTAAGGTTGAGGTCATTTATCCAAATGACCTCTCTAAGCTTCATGGCTGGTACCGTATCACTAGCATTGTACACCATAGCTTGGCAATATTTATATGTTAGTGGACATGCATAAAATATGATATCGTATTGTATATGTGGAATATCACTACAGACAAAATTATATATATACTACATCACACAAAATTATTGTATAACCATAGACACAATATTAATAGCATGCATAAATGTACTAGTATTGTTTATGGTAAATATATTATCATAGAAAAGTTTTGTCAAAACCACACAAGTTTACACATACGATACATGATAATAATAAACAACAATACTTGGCATATAAAAAGAAAAATAGAATCATGCTTGCAACATTATTTTTATTATACAACCTCACAATAACTTAAGATATGGACATGTAAAATGTTACAGTAATCAAAGCATTCATCCCGGTCTATTGAACATGATCACATTTAGGTGACAACACACAATCACAAACATTATTAATGTAATATGCTATAAACACTATTTTCATAAATCTAAATAAAAATAAATGTTTATTCATTTAAAAAAAATATTGCCACCTTATCAAATATTGAAATCTTACAATGTAAATTATACATGAACTCACACGGAATATCAAGATGCTTAATAAAATAAGTGTTATACGTACATGCTCATTCTAATATCCATATTATTATAAATAGCCATTGCCTTATCAAATAATTAGTGCTCAGACACTAGGCAGTAACACTTGACAGAGAATACTAGTTATGAAGAAAGTAAAACTTCTAGTAATGTACGAAATTCAAATGCACACGTTCAATCAAACTTTTCCCAGAAATCATAGTACTCATATTATATACTTTATTTTAGTAATTTTAGAATAAGCAAAGGAGACAATCCAACAGGAATATAATAAGCAGTAAAAACAAGCTAGCAAGCTAATACATTTAAAGCAATAAAACAAAGTTAGCATGCTAATACAATTAAAGCAACAAAACTAAGTTAGCATGCTAATACAATTAAGGAAATAAAATTAGTCTAGCATGTTGATAAAGTTAAAGCAATTAAAACGTGACTAGCATGTTAATACAGTTCATACATGATACATCAATCTTCAAATGAACACTATAAGAAAATACATAAACACATATTCAGTGTAACAAGTTCATACATTAAGTTAATATAACATGACATTATAAGCACCGTGCAAGTTAACATAGCATATAAAGTGAGCAAGGACATATGAAGCTATAAATAAACCTTGTTAACAGCCCTTAACATTAACCCGTAGAGAAGAGCCTGAGTACTTAAGATGGATTTGGATATCAACCCTCCAAACAACGAGGCCTGAGTTTAGGTACTTATAACCCGTTGAGAAGAGCCTGAGTACTTAACATGGATTTGGATATCAACCCTCCAAACAACGAGGCCTGAGTTTAGGTACTTATCAGTTATGTCATTGCCCATTCTTGTGAGCTCCACAACAACTGTTAACAATCCCACCTTTTTATTATCGTTGGGAACCGAGTCAGAAAAGAGCATGGACAGAGACAGGGAGTGCTCCCGGGCACTTTAAACATGTAAATTTGATGATGTCTTGGTATAGGATCACAAACAGACAAGAGGACTAATTGGGAATAACAGTAGACTCGAAATAGGATGATCAACCTCATAACATTTACCAAACGCAGATTATCCAATTACCCACACAATTCAATGCAACAACTATCAATACTACATCCAATTTTTTATGTAAGAAAACATTAATTTAAAGCCCGAATAAAAGAAAATAAGTAATTTCATTAAAACCGCAATTTATGCTGTTAGTAGTGCCCTAGGACCATCAGCATATGTTGTACGTTTTATATCTTTTTGAGCATTTCATCTGAATAGTTAATTTTGCTTATGAACATCAAATGCGTGATTTGATAGTAAAACTCATTTGCATATGTAATTACTATTCTAGTTGTCCCTAGTTTTATGTAATCTACTTTACAATGAAATAAAACTAGTATGATGTTTGATTGATGATTATGTTTTACTAATCATGTGTAATGAGTACAAATCATATCATAAATGCAATGTATTGAGATATATCGTAACGGGCGTGATCCGTTAGAGAAGTAATACTTCATGGTCCTTAGTCATAAGTATTACTTCCTCAATACTATTTTAGAATCCTTAGACCTTATGTCTCCATTGATTCTAGCATGAATGAAGCCACGTTTTGACTCAGTCGTACGTTGCTTTTAATCGAGTAATCAATACGACTGATGATCGGATGTAGTGTCCTATCATGGCTTGAATGTGAGAGGCATTGTAAGGAATTTGTCCCTCTTTTATTAGAGAGAGATATCCATGGGCCCCTCGATAGGGAAAACTGTTTAAATGCATGGCCGTGCTCAAATATATATTTGATGAAGTGGTTATCAAATACTATTTGTTGTAACAGTTTACCTGGAGATCGAGCATAAATACAAATAAGCTTAATAAGGGTGACGACTACCATGCCTTATGCTTAATTAGGATATCGCGAGACAAAGGGATTAAATAGTGGATTGATATTAGGTTCCTTTGTATATTCATTCACTTTGGGTAGTCACAATGTCTTGCTAGGGACCGCTTATGATTTATGAACTCACACTACTACTAAGCGTGTTTTCATTGGCATTGTGATATGAACCTACAGGGTCACACGCATAGACGAGCTAACGAGCTTCATGTCCATATTCAATGAATCTAGAATGTGTCTAGGTTCATTGTATCTGACATTTATTTTTCTGAGAATAATAAAACGTCATTATTCGAAATAGAGATAGGGGCAATTTCGGTATTCAACCATAGCTGGGATTACGTGGGAGTTATTATCCGATAAAGACTCCCACTACCAGCAGAGGTCTAGGGGACGTGGGAGTAAAAGACTCCCACTGCCAGAAGAGGTAGAGCGGACGTGGGAGTTGTTCTGGAAACAACCTCTCACTCCCTATATAAACCTCTCTTGGCCGAAACCCTAGGGTGAGACAATTTCAGCCGAAATACCAAAAACCACAAGAAATCAGATTTCTTGTTCTGCCTCTCCCTTTCTCTCTAATTCACGAATCTCAGAAAAAAGAAGAGCTAGCACTCACTGCCCGTTTCTTCGCGTGAATACCGGTAGGGAGTAATTCCGCAAGGGAGGACTCAAGGTGATCATTGCATCCGAGCCTTAAAGACAGAATCTTCCATTCAAGAATTGGATTCTTGAGCCAACAAATGTAAGTCCTTTTCTTTGTAATTTTTGATTCGTCTTGTATGAGTGGATCCTTTAGGGGAGGACTCGTGGGTGTTTGGAACGAGTTTCCGCCCATGAATCCCTTCATATGCATCTTTTAGAACTGAAAAACAAAGGTGAAGGATCCTTAATTGATCAACTTAACCAAAATTTATCCCGAAATCACAAAAAACCCGAAAATAGGAACTTCAAACTGCAATTAGTTTCTGTAGGGAACTCAGAATTATGACCTGTCAACGCTCACACATAGACTTTTCAATTATCTTTCAAACGCACTCAAAATTGCTCAATTCCAACTCTGTTTCCTATGTCAACCCTCAGAAAACTCTGGTAACACTCTCAGTTCGTCGAACCCTGAGAACAACAACTTCGAATTGCAATTACTTTATGTAGGGAACTCGGAATTATGATCTGTCAGCGCTCATGCATACATATTCCAATTATCTTTCCAACGCATTAAATACAACTCTCTTTGCTATGTCAAACCTCATAGCCTCCGTTTTTCTGCACTCTCATTTTCTCTCTTCTTTTCTTTTGTTTCTTTCCCTAAACCTTACCCTAATTTTCCTATCCAGAAATTAATCCCACTAAAGCATTTTTGAAACTCTATAAAGAGGCCCAACACCTCCTAAAGCCCATACCTAAGTCTCTCAACTTACCAAGTCGTTAAATGTGCCCTTAACAAAATGTACCCAATATATAACACATAAACATGTCATAACAATTAATAGGCATATAATCACATTCCATAACCCGTAAATTCATATTTTAACAATTAATAATAACATTATCATGCAAAATTAATTACAATCATGCAACACATACGCCAAAAAGTCTCGGGTATCATAGAAGACCTTAAAGATTTTCCATATGCTACATAGGTATATCTCTTGTTACTAATATTGTTTGAGAATATGAGTCTATAGTAGGTCAAACTTTTGCATGTTTTCAAAGCCATAATTCTTACATTGATTTGATCTTTTAAAAAGGTTTTATAAAACATATGTTAGTGTTGGCTAATGCCTAAGATCTTAAACTTGTTCTAAATATCTTTGAAAAACACTTAGGTAGGAGTTTGAAATTAGAAATGTGACAAAGTGGAAAAATCACTTTTGGACGGATGTCCGGTAGACCTAGGCTTAGCCTTGGGTGACTTGATGAAGTCTGGTCGACCGACATGTGTTGTCCGATCGACCAAAGTGTCTTTTGTACTAGGTCAATTTTAAATGTTTCAAGACTCCAATGACTATAATCTCCGGACGACCTTGCTTTAGTTCGGTCGACTGAGCCTATACTCCAAACGATCGGACCACTTTATGCGGTCAACTGAGATCGTTCCAATAGCCCATTTAAATTGCTTCGGAAGCCCCCCGGACGACCTACCAGCTAGTCCAGTCGACTGAGGTGTCCCGTCACAAGCAAAAATATAGCCGTTGTAATTTGATTTGCTTGTCAATTTTTGCATCTATAAATGCCTTCTAAAAGCTAATTTTTCCTAACTAACCAAGCCATTAGAGGGTATTTGTTATACACATTTTAAACAAGCAATAAAAAACTTTCTAGAGTTTAATTCTTTCAATCATTCATCAAAATACTTCTTTTTGAGAAAGAGCTTAAAATAAACTTTCTTATATTCTCAAATTGAGTTGGAGATTTGATTTGTAAATATCCAATCAATTGAGGGATTTGTATTCTAGAGCTTAAAGTGTAAAGTCTCATTTGTTGAGACAATCTTTATTTGTAAAGGGTTGAGTGGCAAGCCTAGTTTGTGAGAGTGGTAGTTTTGGACCTCCTTAGTGGTGTGGGTCTTTCTTGTAATTGTAGGAACTAGAGTGGGTGGTGAACCCGAAAGGTAAGTACGGTTGATGAGTTCGTAAAATCTACTCACTTAGTAGACTAGATTAGAGAAAGAGTTTCCAAGGGTGAAGAAGGGTTGCTTTATAACACCCCGCCTCATAAGTATTTTTATGTATACCCATTTTGAGTTATTCTTTTTATGAAGAGACATGGGTATAACAGTAATTTTACATCTAAAAAAAAAATGTCTACTTGGCCTCCAAAACAACTTGTCTCCCAAGGAAAAATGTTATTCTTTTCCCATCTTATTTTATCTCCTTTATGCCACCTTGCCCCATCAATGTTCTTCTCCTTTTGACACCTTCTACTAATTATATTGCCACTAACTCTCTTCATATTATACAACTTGGAAACCTATATAAGTCACACATTTTCTAGACAATTTGATTAATTTCATTGGCTATCTCTTCCTATTTATATCTAGAGCTAATTTTACAATTTTCCAATTTCTTTACTGTCAATTATTTCCGCATGCCAGTGCTTCCATTGTATTCTCTTCATGATATCTTACAATTGTACTTCATCCAAAGTTCTACTACTATACTACTGAAAAATTATCTTTCATATGTTTCTTATTTGTTGAGTCGAAAGCATGTTGGTCTTATAGTTTTTTTATTTCGTGATATTTTCGTATACAATTTCCACAATCTCTACATTCCTATACATTTTATTATTTTTTGTCAAGACAAAGGGCCAGAATTCAGCTAACTATTTGGATCAGTGAAATGTTCTATTTATTCAAGGATATGAGTTAGTTGGCATCTCAAGAAAGTAGACAGTTTATCATGTGAGTGGTCCACTCATTGTGCGAACTATTTTAAGGATATAAAGTACTTTGGAAGGAAAATGGTTTTAAAGATATCAACACCACTTGCATGGCCCTCATGGAGTTTCAGCTCACGTTTTCCAAATGTTCTCCCCACTCTACAGGTATATGAAGTTGGTGCGATATTTTGGTATCAGAGTGCGGAGCGGAAACCTGAGATTCGTGATTTGGATAAATGGATTTTAGTTTTCTATTTTATTGAATTTCATTGTAACCCTGAGGATATTATATTTTTGGGTTAATAGAATGTTTTTTTAGATCCTTACTCTATCGAGAGGTAGGGCGGCGGGCGACTCGTCTTGGCCCCGTCCTGGCAGGGGTCGGGTCGGGGTGTCACATGCTTATTGCATAAAATGATCATTTGTTGGCATTCCTCTTGAAAAAGTGCTTTGTGTATAAAAGACCATGTGTTGGTTTTGTCCTTTCGTGTAAAGATACTCTCAAAACAAGCTAATGGAATTTTCCAAAATCCTTGGGTGTTTCCTAAGATTGTGGATGTAGATGTTTGTGATCGAACCACTCTAAATCATTGTATTTGATTTTCTAACTCTATCTCTTTACTTTCAAGTTCTTACATAATTGATGAAGAACCGAATGGTACAAGGTACCAAAGAGTTCGACTTTTAGTTGAGCCCGATCTTTCTCTAATTCTCAAACTAGTTTCTAGGGAATATAATCAACGCAATGCTAAGGAAGGATAATTATCGATGGAGGCTGAAACACCACAACAAGAGAAACTAAACTTGTTGATACAGTAACTCAAAGAATGAATGAATTCTACATAGAAGTTCAAACACGAGAAGCTAAGGAATAACCTTACCAAAATATCCATATATCTAACGTAAATATTATGTTGGCCGAAATCTCTCTTAAATAGAGTGAAGATTTCGGTTCCAAGCAACAATAAAGGAAGAGTCCTACTTTAGGTAAGACTCTTGAATCCTAACTTAAGTAAACTTCCTAAAACAAAACTAACACATAGACAACATGTCCTTTATTATAGCAACTACTTGCTATACACAAAATTATAGTAATTAAATATGCTGAAAATAATTAAATTCTAGTATAGACTTTAATTGTACACAAAAAGACTAAAATGCCCTTTAAATTCGTCCCAATTCTGGACAGCTTGTTAGGCCAACTTGCACGACGATTTCGGATATCAATATGATTCTTCATGAAAGTTGTAGATCTGCCTCTTATATTTAATATGCAACTGGGATTAGCTCCATTGGATAAATGGATAGAAAGTTATGACCATTCTACCAAACTGTTGTAAAGCTGTCCAATCCCTCATCATCTTGTACGATTACTAAAATACCCTTCGGAGCCACTTTGCTTGATAGGGCCTAATTGTACTCGTGTGAGCTTAAGAGGTTGACTCGTACAACATTCCTAGATGTAACTTAGCATCCTCTTTATACTTTAGAACTCGGGTCAATGATGTAGATAGTTGCTTCACGTCCCTTGTTCTAAGTCTCGTGCTTAGTCGATGTATGTGCTCCTTTGACTTGGGTAGCCCCGATGTTGGTACCGTATCAATAATACTTTGTGCTTATATTCCATATATGAACTTGATTGTATGAGATTTAAGTGTTTATCTCGAGTTAGATTACTTACTTAGTGATCTTACAAGCTTTATATATCTTGTTTAGTGTTAGTCTTGTGACTTGTATGGTTTGCTCTTACAAGCTTTGCATGTAGGACGCTTGACTTAGTCTATCTTTGATCATATTCATTGTCTTGATTTCCTATGTGTTGCATCTACACACACTAGTCGCAAGCTTTATATATCTTGCTTAGTGCTAGTCTTGTGACTTGTGTTGTTTTTTCTTACAAGCTTTGCATGTAGGACGCTTGACTTAGTCCATCTTTGATCTTATTCATTGTCTTGAGTTCCTATATGTTGCATCTACACGCACTAGTCACCTAAGTTGTTAATCCTTTAAATCACCTTTACGTGCTTAATCAACATACTTGTTTTTAAGGTAATCACTTAGGAAAAGAAGTTGGTAGAAAAGAGAAAAAGTTTGAGAACCTTATTCACCCCCGTCTAAAGTTCTCCCCTTCAAGTATTACAGATACACATATCCATATCTAATGAAATCATCCGTAAATGTAATGAAGTACATATAAACCACCTCTAGTATGTATATTGAATGGTCCGCATACATCACTATTTATAAGTCCCAATATATCCTCTGCTCTTTTTTCAATTATAGTAAAAGAGATGCAGTCATCTTACCCATTAAACAAGGTTCACATGTTTCAAATGATTCTAATAATCCATCTTTATGAAGTTTGGAAATGCGGTTCTCATTTATATGGCCTAGGAAGAAATAATAGTAGACAAATTGACTTCTATAACAAAAATATCTGAGCCTGAAGCAACACATTCTCTTTTTTCATACCTCGTCGTTGCAAGATAGCTCTTACAATTCCTTTTCCAATGTCCTTTCTAACCACAATGGTGACCAGTACAATCTTTAGGCACCCGCCCTTTTGTTTCAATGCTTTGTTGAACTGGTTAGGTTTGCCCTTAGGTTTACTGTTATGCTTACCAAAACCTTTGCATTTTCCCTTCTGGACCATCAAAATAGTCTTGCACTTATTAATTTATTTTTCAACATTTCTTAGAAAATTCAACAGTTCTGGAAGAGGCTTGTCTATCTCATTCATATTATAATTATGTACAAATTGAATATAAGATTCAGACAAAGATTGCAAAATCAAATCAATAGACAACTATTGATTGAGAGGGAAACCCAGTTTACCAAGGTTCCCAACATAACCTACCATTTTCAGAACGTGAGTTCTAACTGAAGTTTCATCTACCATTTTGCATTAAAAAGAGACTTTGAAACATCAAATTTCTCTTGGCGCGCTTTACCTTGAAAGAGTTGTTTAACATAATTAATCATGTCGCCCATTTTCTTATGCTGCTTCTGAAGCTCAGAGTTCATGGTGAAAAACATAACACTTGATACATCTAATGCATCATCTAAATGCTTCCGGTAAGCATTTCTTTCATCAGTAGAACCCCAGTGCCGGGTGGGCCAGGAATTGGTTGTTAGAGGACGTACAAATTTTTCTCATTTTTGAGGACAATTCTCAAATTCCTGTACTAGCCGAGGAAGTTTACTCCCTCTAATTTGTCCTTCTTAAATACTGATCGCAATGATAATTGATTTGGAGTAACATTTGTGTTTGCAATGTTTTCTACGACAAAATATGCAAAGTTAAGTATCATTTTTAAAATCATTAACAGGCCTTTGATTAATGACTCTTCCACTATTTTCTTCAAATGAATAACCCGCAAAATCGTTCGGAAAGTTTGAAAACTTCTAGTGGGCTAAGATGCATATTTCACCTTATCTTGAGTTACCTTTTTCACTAGGCGCCCAAGACTTGGTTATTTTGGTAGGCAACATTTGCCAATTACATCCTTTATGTGACTCTTGGTAAGTTGAGCGAATAACATTTTATTCTAGTGCATCATAATGTACATTCTCAAATATTTTGCCTTTATATCCTCAATCTAGCTATTGGGATGATCCAGTTAAGTAGAACCCAAGATTTGAGCAGGCACATATCACAATTATCGTTCGCACCTCACCTGGATTGACATGTGCACTAGACCTTGACGAGGGCCAAATCATGGAAGGCATCAACTTAATATTTTAGATTGAGAGATTTTATTTATTTAGACGATCTCACCAAACTAAGTATAACCGATTATCCATATGTATCATCATGGATCTCATACATCATGTACATAATATAAATGTGACATAGTAGTAGCCCATCCTATGCATATTCTTCCAAGCAAATGAAAGAATCTTAGGTCAATACAAGGTGAAGGAAATTAATCTACACTTAGATCTGCCTCGTGATTGCCTCCACTAAGCTCCATGTTGTCTTCTCCTAACACTATTCCTATACTATAATTACATAGATAGAATAGAATCCTCGAGTTACATGCGAGGAGAAAATTACAAACATAATATAATAGGAAGGCACGGTACACCGACCGTATTTTCACAAAATAATCACTAGGTAAAGAGCTATTAATACGCACCATACTCACATAACATGACATTCATGCTTAAAAAAAAAATCAATCTTGGCATCCAAAAAATATTTCAGATCGGGAGACCGAATTCCACCATAGTCAACCGAAGCACAATGCAGATTCTGAACAACTTCAGATTTTGTATTTGTTTATTCAAAAATTTAGATTTTGTTATTTTATTTATAGTTGAACACTTAAACATAATCCTCTATTTCATGTTGTTATACAGATTAAATTGAATCCTAAATTGCATGATTTCGTATGTATAAAAGACTCATAATCAATTTTAACGTATAACACTTAGAAATCGATTGAGATCTCGTGAATGGCTTTTATACCACTGAAAGAAAGAATCCAGGTCCACAAAAAATGGCAGCGGATTTAAAACGATTTGTTTCATTCCAAGAATCCTCACGAGTATTAACCAACTAGTTTTTTTTGAAGGATTTATACCTTAAAGATGAAATTGTCATAATCGAATTCTGAGTAGGATTTCGTCCAAAATCACTAGCAAGACTCCGATGCCCTGCCTCTACGGTATCCACTCGATCATAGGAAGAGAGTGTCCACGCTTCTGGTGCTAGCCATAGAGTGACAACAACAAGATGGAGACAATCTCCTTTAGAGTTCTTTTTTACTAAGAGGACGAAAACCAAACCAAGGAGAGAGATAGAGAGAAATCTAAATTTCTGGAAAGACAAAAAAATACATCAAATGTTCACCCACACAAAAGAGAAGAGAAGGGCCGGTGGTTTATTATGGAATCAACTTCCATAACTATAACCTGACCTCATTTAACTCCATATAACCCCCTTTCTGGGTTTCTTAGTCCGGTTCAACAGATCAGTTCAATTAATTTGTTAAAAAATCAGATATTGGAAGGTTCAATCCAATTGCAGCACCTAGATCAAATTCCAACTCCAATAGTTGGAAGAGTTATCAGAAAAGAATCTATAATAAGAAATAGTTGATTTGTAGTTATTGGGGAAAACAAGGTAACACTGTTAAAAAATGCTATAAAACATGGTTATCCTCAAAACAACAATTTCAAAGGAAAGACTCAAAATTATCATACTTTTGGAGCAGGAATGTTAGGTCACAGGCCTTTTATTTATAACAGGATAAATACTCATTCCTTTAGATTTGTCAATGCAGTTGGCATGGGATCAGGTCAATGTTGACATTATGGAAATCTTGGAGGTTATAGAGGAACTTATGTAAGATATTATGGTGGTTATGGAAAAAATTATGCTATGCATGATTCCTCTAATTATGTTGTTCCTTTTACAGGCTTCACTGCGGAGCAACAACAACATCTTATGCAAATCATTAAAAACCTACAAAATGCCAATGGAGGAACAAAAACTATTAATTCCACTGAAACCATGTATGCTATTGTCAGTGTTGCAGTTGGTGATGCTATTGGTTCAGCCGAACATCAAGGTTTGCACGAGCACTTTGATGTTAATATAGCATCTGCAAGTATAAATCTAGCATCTAATTAGCATACTTGGATTGTGGATTAAGGAGAATCAGACCATATTACCATAATTGATAAATGTTTCATTTCATATAAAGATGTCTCCCACACATATGTGCATCAACCATATGAGTGCATTATCTATGTTCATAAGAAAGACACTATTCAAATAACCCCTAATGTCATTCTAAATGATGTGCTTTTAGTTCCACAATTTAAATTCAATATAATTTCTGCTTCTAAACTATTTGCTTAAAACTCTTGTTCCATGACTTTTTTGAAATACCCGATAGGGTTTGAACCTAAGAGGGAGGGGGGTGAATTAGGTTCAAATTGTTTTTTAACTTTTCTAAACTTATTTGCCTTAAGTGATCACCTTAACAACAAATATGTTAATTAAGCATATGAGGTGAGTTAAATGTGGAGGCAAATTAGGCGACTTAAGTGTTTAAATGCAACACATATGAATATAAGACTATGAATGTGATCTTGGAATTACTAAGCCAAGTATCCTATATGCAAAGCTTGCAAGAGAAAACAATATAAATCATATGACCAAAGCCAAGCATATATAATCCAAGTATATCATCTAACTAAAGATAAACATATAGAGTTCATACAAGCAAGTTCATGCGGAATATAATCACAATGAGTAATATATGAACTTGAAAATAAAGAGTAGAGTTAGAGAAAATGAAAACAAGGATTTATAGCGGTTCGATCAGAAAGATCTACATCCACTACCTTAGGACACACTTAAGGATTTTGGCAACTCCACTAAGGATTCCCTTCACAACAGTTTGCAAGGTGGATCAATCTTTTACACTTGTCTCACAAAGAGGACTCCGCTCACACAAAATATTTTTCTAGTTCTCACAAAAACTAAGCTCACACAGAGCCAATCTCACAGAGAGGACAACCTCACAAAGAGGGAACACACTCACAAAAGGGTTTTTTCCTAGCTCACAAAAAACTAGTTCGCACAAAAAGAAAGGAAATAGTCTCTTACAATTGAGACATTAAAATTTAGCTCACTTAATATAAATCCCTCAAATGGATTGGATATACAAATGATAGATCTAATCATTTTTTAGAATAGAAGACAATTTGTACGTTTAAGCTCAACTCAAAATGATGTATTTTGAAAGACTGATTTGAAGATTAAAGCTCTTGAAGTGTTTGATTACTTGTTTATGAAGTGTATATCAAATGCCCTCTTATGGCTTGGTTGGTTATGAAAAATCAGCTTTAGAAACTTTATATAGGGGCCAAAATACACAAGAAAATCGAGTTACAACGACTATATATTTTCCTTTAAGTGACAGCTTCGGTCGACCGAACTGGAGGATAGGTCATCCGAGGTGTTAAAAAATTAGTTTAACAAAGCTACTGGACAAATCTCGGTCGATCACAAAGGATGATCTGGTCTTCCGAAGCAAGGTTCGGTCGACCGACCTAAATTAAGGTCGTCCGAGGGAATACAGTCGTTGGAGTCTTGAAACATTCAAAATTGACTAAGGACAAAAACAACCCCGGTTCACCAGACAACAAATGTCGGTCGACCGAACTTCAGTCCAAAAGTGGTTTTTCCAGTTAGTCACATTTATAATGTTCTCAAACTCATGCCTAAGTGTTTTTCAAATATATTTAAACCATTTTAAAGGTCTTAGGCATTAACCAACACTTACATAAATTTTCAAAAACCTTTTCAAAGATTGAAACAAAGTAAACATGTGATTTTGAAAACATGCGAGTGTATGAGTTTTAAACATTCTTATTATTCTAGTATTCTCAAAGAAATATTAGCAACAAAGATATTACCTATGTAGACTAGACTAATCTTCTTGATCTTCAAGTCTTCAAGTTGATTTCTTCTTTGAGCTTTGACTGGAAACCTTTGATCTATCTCTTCTTTGAGTTGTAAAGTCCTATAGCAATCTTCATGTTGTAGTGTATTAGACTTCATCACTTCTTTGGTTAAGATCATACCACTTGATTCTTCAATGTTGGATTGAGTAGCTCTTAACTCTTTTATCTTCCTTCTTGACTTTGCAATTTACTTCCAAGGCTTTGTGGATGAACTTCAAGGTTGTGCGATGGAGTCTTGAAAATTGTAGCTTCTTCTATGTTGTATGATGATACCTTTTTTGGTCCACAAGAAGCTAACTTACCATTTTCTTCAATGTCGGTGTGAGTCTAAAAAACCTATCAATAAACACATGCTCACACAAATATTAGAACTACTCAATGGTTTGTTATCATAAAAAAATAGATTGATCACATTAGCCCTTAGGGCTTACAATCTCCCCCTTTTGATGATGACAAAACATTGATGCAAATGAGAATAAAATATGAAAAGGATAAGGCAATTAAGCACATGTATTTATTGATCAAGGCGAGTATATATCCATGTATGATCAAGGCAAGTAGATGTTTTGAAAAAAATATTACTCCCCATATTTAAAAGAATCCTTTATCTCTCACAATTTGCAAAGTTCTTTAGCTTTCTCCTTTTGTAAAATTACTTTTCACGGCACATTTGCAATGTTATTTTTCTCTCCCTTTTTGTCAAAATAAAAAAGGTTCATCAGAACGCCAATATGAAAAAGCATTTTCTCCTCCTTTTTGTTGAAAATAGTGATCCAAAGGATAAAAACTGAAAATATTTTAAGAGGGATCAAATTTAAAGTTTTGAAGAAACTTGTTGGTGAATACATTTAGTAAAATTAGAAATCAAGGAAGACATAACCAAAGACCCAAATAAATCAAGGAAGGAAATCTTTAAAGCTAAATAATCACATTATTTGTAAAAGGTCATTTAAAAATGAAATATTGAGTGGCCAAGAGATGATGCTTATCTTGAAAAAATGTAAGCTTTTAAAGAGATCTTTTTGAAGAGGTTTTCAAGCTTGGTTAATATCCAAATAAAGAGAGCATATAATGACACCTAAAATCAAAGATGGTCTTATATCTCAAAAATTAATCACAAACCAAGGCTAAAATATAAGGAGATATAGGAATAAAACCTTTAAAGTACAATCTCCCCTTTTACCGAAAACAATGTTAGATATATCATGATAGATCAAGTTAAAAACATAACTAACAAAGAAAATGGATGTGATACCATGAACATATGTATCACAAACCAAAAGCTAAGAGGAAGTGTAAGGTTAACACTCTAAAGCACATTCCTCTTCAAGTAAATGGTTAGCTAAATAAGTATAACAACTCTTAAACATAAAGCTAACAAAAAACTATATGAGATCAAGAGATATGGAAATTAAGCACATGATCTCAAAATCATAAGCGAGGTAAATACAAAAAAAAAAAATCACTTATTAAGATCATACAACTCCCATATAAGCAAGTTGGCTAAAAGATAAAAATATGAAAACAAAACCAACTTGAGATTTGATGATGTATATGATATGACAAATATAAGAATACGTCACATACATATGGGCATAAGATAGAAAACATATAAATGCTCCCCCTATGGTTGTGCCCATATAAAAATAACAACAAAACTTACAGAATATTGAAGATCAAGTTCAAATTTTGCTGAATTTAGGTTGCGCCGGTCGACCGAGATACTATGGTCGACCAAAGTACCAAATCCGGTCAACCGGACTTATGGAAGAAAACTAAAAACATGCAATTATGCAGTTCAAAACAATTCCAAACAGCCATAGGCACAAATCAAAGCCATATACAATGCCACTACAACAGTTTATACTTCAACTTTTATAGACGATCAACCACGTAAGGCACATGCTTAAAGTTTGAAGATAAATACAAAATTACGCCATGCTATATAGATCAAGTTAAAATTAAACCATAGCATCTAAAACCCCCACCTAAGACATATATCAATAAGAGTATAGGGGAGGGGGTTCAAAATTAGCTTTCATCACAAGGATAAAATCACTAAGCTCTCTAAACACATGCTCATGTAGGATCAAAACTATTAAGCATAGCATGTTAAACATAAAACATCCCTTACAAGTAATTTATACAAAATATGAAAATTTAAAGACAACAATTGCTAAGCTATGGATACATAGGGATAACAAGATAAGAAGAGCTATAACAATGCATCAAAAGCTATAAAAAGATTGAGTTTAAAGAGATTTCTCATTGATATTGGAGATTGCATCTTGCACTTTGAGCTTATCATGAGGTTCTCGGGCTTCTTTAATCTTCTTGAGCAAGCTTCCATAGGGAAGGAAATTCCTAGTCCCTTTTACACTTTCATTAAAGTATTTTAAAGCCAAGTACCCAAAGTTGGCTTTATTTTTCTCCACTAGCCATTGCATCACCGTCATTTGTAAGTAGGAGATGGAACCCTTGTCTCCACTGGCGGTAATGTCCACATTTGACACTATGTGGTGGAGGATTCGACCGTATTAATCCAATTTGTTGGTCTCCCTATCTTTAGACTTATTAAAAGCTCTATTAATGTTGAAATAGATCTTGAAGCTTCCAATATCCAAGTCCTTATCCCTTGGCACACTTCCGGAATTGTCAAAGTATCGGATTGCATCATCTTCAAGCCCAATCCTAAGAATATCACAAAACATAGCTTCCGTGAAGCTAAATTCTAAGCTACCTACCCTAGATGGCCACCAATATTGTCTATAATCTTGTTTTCCCTCCACTCTAAGGTTAACTCTGAATTCATAGATTGTGTGGGGATAAATTTCACACTTGTGAACAAAAAGGTTAACCCATCCCATATCCTCAAAGTACTCATCAATCTCTTCTAAACCCTTATTGAATGAGTCTATGTCTCTTACATAACCCGGGATTATTCCTCTCTTCTCCCTCACTACAGATTCATGCAATTTCTTAGCTTCATCCGAGTAGAATCTATGGGTTACCTTCCTTGTTGTACAGGATGAAGAGTCTCCTTGAAATCGTGGAGAATGTGGTGGAATATAACGTTTCTCGTCTGAATCCGTTTCATCAACGGTGTGGGTTATCACTTTTCTCTTTCCTTTGCCCTTGCTATACTTTTGAGCACATTGCTTGAAACGTTTTGATGAAGGTTCTTGGCTAGATAATCCCTTTTCTAAGGGTTATTTGGCGGGGGTTTATTTTTGGAGGGATTTTCTTTGGATTGATCTTTGGAAGATGTTGTAATAGGATTAGCGTTGATATTTGTCTTCATGATTTGGTGTACTGATGTTTGATGGAAGGAATTTGTATATGGGTAAATTTGGACTTTGAAATTTAGAAATGATATAAAAGGGTTTTGGAAGGCTGAAAGTTGAAAGTTGAAAGGATTTGAAATTGTGAACTGAAAAAGCCTTTTAAAACTGAAATTCCAGACGCTTCGGTCGACCGGAGGTTATTGGCGATCCCTCGGGCCTCGTCCGTGGTAAAAATGAATTTCTTTCTGTCTCAATCACGGTCGACCGGGGCTGAGGTTTTGTGATACCCGTAACTTTTGCTTACGTGTTAATTAACCCGTGATTAATTTTTGCATGACTAATTGCGTATGCGTAATTTATTTCGTGTGATTACATGCCTATTTAATTTTTATAACATGTTTACTTGTTGCATCTTGGGGTACATTTGTTAAGGGGCATATTTGATGAGTTTGGAAGTTGAGGGACTTGGTGGGATTTAATTAGATGAGTGATGTATGGGGGAGTGAATTTAGGTGTTTTGATGGGTTTATGGGAAGAGGTTACAAAAAAAGGGGAAATGAAAGGAAAAAAAATAACGAGGGAAAAGGAGAGAAGAAGAGGCGGTAGGAAGAAGGGGAAAGAAAAGAGAGAATAAAAATCAGAACTTTGGGTGAGCAATTGAGTGGGTAAATGTTCTCCGTTTTGAGTGATATTTATATCGTTTCGAAGGTATTCTAAATACCTACGAGTGAGCGCAAACGGATTGCGATACGGAGTTCGGAGTGAGAAGTTATAGCATTAGGGGAAATGCTGTTTTAGGGATTTCAGAATTTGTGTAATTGCTAGCGTATTTTGTGATTAAACCAGATAAGGATTATTCTCCTCTGTGTTTTCAAATGTACAGTGCATCAAATAATTATTTTAAAGTGTGAATTCGATTATGAACTGGTTATACATGTTTAATGCATAAAACTGATGAAGCGTTGGTTGTAGTTGCATATTATGTGGTTGATCGTCAATTTCGTGTTACGATATGAATTGGAATGTGTAATTGTTGTTCTTTACTGCCTTATTTGCTTATTTGTTAATTGTTAGCTTTAATTGATACTTGGGTCGTTTGGTTATTGTCTATTTGGTAGTGTCGTAATCGCCGCTTTATTAGGTATTGGTCGATCGTGTCGCCGCCCCATTTTGAGCTCTTATCTAGAACCGCTAGATGACAGGGATTCATTCGAAATATAAGAGTGAAATGTGTGTAAGGAAGAAATTCGGAATCCCTACAGAATAGCAGCGAAAATAAAATGGGATTTCGTTCATTTACATGATCTTTTCACGAGAGAGAACCAATACCTTGTGAATAGGAATATTATCCCTTTGTATGTAAACCGAAAGGAGCCAAAATCTGCCCGGATTGGCTACTGTGAATCACCAACGACAGTGAGTCAAACTTTTGTCTCAACCGGTATCCACACAATCAACATAGAGCTTGTTCGTCGAGCCTCTGATGCTAGTCACGAGTGCGTCGAACGTTGAAGACGATCTTCGGGAGATTGGTTGATATAGAATGGATAAATTAAACTCGGAAAAATTATAGACAAGGAAAAAGATTTTTCTTTCTCTTATGTGCTCTTGGAGGTGTGTATTTTAGAGAGAAAAATTCAGAATTTTTCTTTCTTTTGGTCTCGGCTAGAATGAAGAGAGTGAGAATGGAATTAAAGTGATATGGGAATGATGAACAATTCATCATGTGGTGTTAGTGGAACCATCCGCTAACTCCACATCCCCAAGTTTCTCTCCCCACTTGTTCCCTACACACACACACCCCTCACACAAGTCATTTGTCGGGAAATCTTGTGTGATTTGTAGTAGAAGGATTCAGATACAATCCATGAAGTGTTCTTATAAGCTAGTCAATCCAGTATCAAATACCTAATATTTTTGTCCTCAACATTCCACAATAATGTGTTTGACCTAATATCACCATATTTAATCACAACACTTACTAGTCTCCACACAATGTTGTTGTCCTCAACATTCCACAATAATTATTGACTAAGGACAGTTTCGAATAGTTCAATGTAACAATTACATAACTATCTAAGGACGTTATTATGTTTTAATTCATTTGCACAGTCGTAATCCCAACAATAATAATGGAATTCACGCATTTAATAATTCATCACATGAAAGAAAATACAACAAATTCCCACTTGCACTAAAGACAACAACTTTGCCTTTTAGTGCATATTGTACATAATAACTATCTCTATGACCAGTTCTTTTGGTATCTAATACTGATGAAGAACCGCAAGGTTCGACTTAAGTTGAGCCCGATCTTTCTTCAATTCTCGAACTAGTTTCTATGGGAATTTAATCAACGCAACTCTAAGGTAGGTTAATTAACAATGGAGGCTGAGACACCACAACTAGAGAAACAAGCTAGTTGATACAGTAACTCAAGAATGAATGAATTTCTATCTAGAAGTTCATACACGAGAAGCTAAGGAATAACCTTACCAAAATATCAATATATCTAACGTAAGTATTACCAAGGCCGAAATCTCCCTTAAGTAAGGTTGAGATTTCGGTTACAACCAATAAAAGAAATAAGAGTCCTTAAAGGATTAAGACTCTTGAAAACAAATAAGAGTCCTTGAAGAAGTAGGACTCTTGAATAACAACTTGCTATCAAGTAACTAACTAACAAAAAGGTGGCGGCTAGAATCTCTTCTAACTACCAAATCTATGAAGAGTCCTAGTTGCATTAGGACTCTTCTTAACAAACTAACTAACACATGGACAACATGTCCTTTATTATAGCAATGTCTTGCTATTACACGGCTAAATAATGAAATAACAATACTAAAATTAATTAAAGTCTAGAATAGTCTAGAATAGGCTAGAATAGACTTTAATATGTAAAAAGACTAAAATGCCCTTTTTTAGCCACTTTGCTTAGTTGAGCCGTGTTGAATACTTGTAAAACTTAAGAGGTTGATGTGAATGTCTTCCTCTAGATGAAGATTAGTTTACTCTTTAGTTTTGATACTTCGGATCAATGATGATACTTTGTCCATTGTCTTCTTTGCCCTTGATCTTGTGATTGGCCCTTGAAGGTTCTTTAGTGGATCTTTGGAGTAGGGCTGCCCTTGGTATAATCCCGTATCATCCCCTCCCTCTTGAAAAGCATGATTTGTCCCCGAATCATCTTCATGATCAGCACCATAGTCTATATCAAAATCAAAAGGAGATAAGTCAGACACATTAAAAGTAGAATGAACGCCGTACTTACCTTTTAGATCTATCTTGTATGCATTATCATTGATCTTCGAAATAACTTGGAATGGTCCATCTCCTCTTGGATGTAGTTTACATTGTCTTTCCTTCGGAAATCTATCTTTCCGAAGATGTAACCAAACCCAATCTCCAACTTCAAAACAAAGTTGCTTTCGGCCTTTGTTTACTTGTTTTGAAGTTTGTGCATTTTTCTTCTTGATACTCTCGGTAACATTTTGATGAAGTTGTTGTATGTATTCTGCCCTAGAATCACCTTCTACATTATAATACTCATCAACAGGTAAAGAGATTAGATCCAACGGGGTTAAGGGATTAAAGCCATACACAACTTCAAATGGAGAATTATTCGTAGTAGAATGTAAAGTTCTATTATAAGCAAATTCAGCAATAGGTAAACATTCTTCCCACCTTTTTAAGTTCTTTGAAATTAAAGCCCTAAGTAACACTCCTAAAGTTCTATTTGTTACCTCAGTTTGGCCATCGGTTTGGGGATGGCTAGATGTTGAAAATAGCAATTTAGTCCCCAACTTACTCCATAATGTTTTCCAAAAGTAACTCAAGAACTTTACGTCTCTATCACTAACTATGGTTCTCGGAATCCCATGAAGCCGCACCACCTCTTTTAGGAATAAATCCGCAACATGACTTGCATCGTTTGTTTTCCTACAAGGAATAAAAATGCGACATTTTAGAAAAACGATCTACGACAACCATGATACTATCATTACCTCTTTGGGATCTCGGCAAACCTAAGATAAAATCCATAGATAAGTCAATCCAGGGTGAAGAGGGAATGGGTAAAGGCATGTATAATCCATGAGCTTTGCTTGTACTTTTAGCTTGTTTACATTTAATGCAAAGTTCACATATCTTTCTAACATCCCGTCTCATTTTAGACCAATAAAAGTGTTCTTGTAAAATATCGAAAGTTTTAACAACACCAAAATGACCCATTAAACCGCCACAATGTGCTTTCCTAACAATTAATTCCCTAATAGAACATGAAGGAATACACAATCTATTGCCTTTAAACAAGAAATCTTCAAATCTGAAAAATGGATTTTGAGCCGAGAGCTCACATTTGGCATACAAATCAGAAAATTCTAAATCATCCTTATATAATGCTTTGATATGATCAAACCCAAGTAATTTAGCATGCATTAAGGAAAGCAAAGTATATCTTCGAGATAGAGCATCGGCAACGATGTTTTCTTTACCTTTCTTGTATTTGATGATGTAAGGAAAAGTATCAATAAAAGAAACCCACCTTGCATGTCTTTTATTCAACTTACTTTGGCCTTTAAGATACTTTATTGACTCATGATCAGTGTGAATGACAAATTCTCTTGCGATCAAATAGTGTTGCCAAGTCTCCAAAGCTCGAACAATGGCATATAACTCCTTATCATAAGTAGGATAATTAAGCGAAGCATTGCTTAATTTCTCGCTAAAATATGCTAAGGGCTTACCTTGTTGTTGCAAAACAGCCCCTATACCTAAACCTGAAGCATCACATTCAACTTCAAACATTATATCAAAATTAGGTATAGCTAAAATTGGAGAACAAGTAAGTAATTGTTTCATTTTCTCGAAACAGTCTTCTTGCGGCTTGTCCCAAAAGAATGAGACGTCTTTCTTCATTACTTCATTTAATGGGGCAACCATCGTGCTAAAATCACGAATAAAACGCCTATAAAAGCTTGCCAACCCATAAAACGATCTAACTTATGTCACACTTGTTGGTCTCGGCCACTCTTGAATGGCTTGAATTTTAACCGGATCAACACAAATACCTTGAGAACTAACTATATAACCAAGAAAGTTAACCGAATTAGTGCAAAAAACACACTTTTCAAGTTTAGCATATAAGGTTTGTTCTCTTAATATAGTAAAAACAGCTTTAAGATGTTCTAAATGCTCTTCTAAGCTTTTACTATAAACAAGAATATCATCGAAATAAACTACAACAAACTTGCCAAAACAGTGTCAAAATATGTAGTTCATTAATCTCATGAAAGTACTAGGTGCATTAGTAAGACCAAACGGCATAACAATCCATTCATATAATCCATATTTAGTCTTAAAAGCGGTTTTCCATTCACCACCTTCTTTCATTCTAATTTGGTGATAGCCTTGAGTTAAATCAATTTTTGAAAATATTAAAGCGCCACTTAACTCATCTAGCATATCATCTAAGCGAGGAATCGGATGTCTATACTTAATAGTTATTTTATTAATATCACGACAATCCGTACATAATCTGAAAGTCCCTTCTCTCTTAGGTACTAAAATGACAGGGCTAGCACAAGGACTTAAAGATTCTCTTACCTGCTCCTTTTCAAGGAGTAAATCGACTTGCCTTTGTATTTCTCGGGTCTCATCCGGATTGGCTCGGTAGGCAGCCCGGTTTGGCAAACTTGCTCCCGGAATGAAGTCGATTTGATGCTCGATTCCTCGAATTGGAGGCAGCCCCCTCGGCAATTCCTTGGGAAATACGTCTTGGAATTCCTTTAAAAGATCAAAAGCAAGACTAGGAAGAGAAGATGATGTTAGATCACAAGAAAAATCATTAGAAAAGAGAGACCTTGCGGTTTCTCGGAATACCAACAAAACAAGTGGTTGTTTTGCTCGTATTGCTCTATCTACCTTTCCCGGGCTTATAAACAAACACTCTTTTCTCTCTTTTGTGGAGCTTGCCTTTTGTCTCACTAAGCTCACGGCTTTTACCTCATTTTTCCTCTCGGTTTTTACCTCAAGGGTTGGGACACTCGGCTTTTTCCTCTCACCCTCTTTTCTTTGCTTTTCTCTCTTCTCTCTATTGATGGCCATTTGTTTATGGATCTCACAAGCTGCATTTAAAGTTAAAGGAATTAGTTTAAACTTTAAATCATCCTTTTGAAGTAAATATGTATTTTCTCTACCCATGTGATTTGCACTTCTATCGTATTGCCATGGCCTTCCCAAGATTATGTGACTTGCAGTTATCGGGACCACATTACATAAAACCGAGTCTTTATATCTCCCGATCTCGAACTCTATCTCAACTTGCTTATCCACCTTGATTTCACCATTATTATTCAACCACGATAATTTATAAGGCATAGGATGTGCCTTACATGGTAAATCAAGTGCGGAAACCATATCATAAGACCAAACATTAGTACAACTTCCATTATCAATAATGACTAAAACAGATTGGCCTTTTACCTCACATTTGATTTGGAAGAGATTACTTCTATGTTGGTGTAGATCATCCAAAGGTTGAGAATGAAGAAGTTTTCGTGTAACCAAAATTGTACCATTACCCGAATCTTCCGCAATGTGTTCAGTTTCTTCCTCAATATTGGGTGTCTCGGATTCTTCATCACTTACCCACGATCCATCGTCCAACATTATCATGTTACTCTTGTTAGGGCAGTCCCTAGCAATATGTCCTTTGCCCCTACATTTAAAGCATTCACGAGGCACAAATTGAGTCGAATTTACCTTTGTATTGCTCGGATTTGATGGGTTTTGAGACCTTGCTGCCCCAAACTGTCCCGGGGCTGTTTTGACCTCATAAAATACCTCTTTGCCCTTGCTTTGGCTCGGCAAAACAGTAGAAAATTGCTGAGTTGGCTTCCTCCAAGCTTGGAAAGTTGCCGGTTTTGCATTTAAACTCTTTTCCTTTTGTTGCCTTTCAATTTGCTCAGCATAATATAACATAGCAGTAATATTATCAAGGTTAGCACGTTCTACCTTTGTCCGGATTTTTTCGTTTAGGCCAGCCAAGAACCGAGCCATTGTTGCCTCATCACTTTCACAAATATCGGCGCGAATCATTGCAATTTCCATGGCTTTGTAGTATTCATCGACGGATTTGTCGCCTTGCTTTAATCTTTGTAGACGGTTGTAAAGTTCCCTAAAGTAGTTTAAAGGAACAAAACGTCGCTTCATAACCGCCTTCATCTCTACCCAAGTGGAAATTTCCGGTTGTTCCACTTTTGCCCTTGTGTCGGATTCTTTGTCCCACCAAATGGATGCATATCCATAAAACTCCATGGCTGCTAACCTTACTTTCTTTTCTTCCGAATAGTTATGAACAGCAAAAACATGGTTAATTTTACGAATCCAATCTAAAAATAACTCGGGATCATTTGTACCTTCAAAAGGGGGAATCTTGGTCTTGATGGAACCAAGATTGGCGTCAACTTGCTGAATGTAATCCCCTCTTCTCGGCTGAAATATCGGATTGTTGTTAAACCGATTTGCTTGAATTGCCGGATTTACCACATTTACTCTCGGAATTTGTGGACCCCTTGGCGGTTCCATGTTCTCAACCCTTTGATAATGATTCTCGGCATTGTCTTGTTGAAGACGTTGCTGATTTGCAATTTGAAGACCGGCCATTTGTCCTTGCATTGAATCCATTCTTCCCGACATTTCCGCCATCATTTGAAGCAACTTTTCCATATCAGAAATTTCACCTTTCTTTGATGGAGATCCTTCATAAGACATTGTTATAAGATAAGAAAAAAAAAAAGAAAACACTCAAAAACGTTAGATAGCAAAGAAAGTTTCACTCTTTATTCCAACACCGCTCGTATAGAACTTCAAACTCTAGATTTAAAGAATGGGTTCCTAACTTGTTGCGTTGACACAAGGCTGAAAAATAAGGAAAGAAATCCTATCTTTGACCTAAACAAAAAGCTTTAGAAAGAAAAAGATGAAGAAACGAATTCCTAATCGAGAAAAGAAACCGGTTATTGATGATCTTGATCTTCTTGATGTTCTTGATCTTCTTGATGTTCTTGATGTTCTTGATCTTGTTTGCTTGAATTTTCCCTTGATTTTGTCCGAAGTTATCAAGTAGTGAAGCTGTGTTGCTTTCAATACTTGATTTATGGTATGTATTTCGGCTCAAAATAACAAGGAGGAACGTTTGCCAATTCTTGGACGAAGCTGTGTTGCTTTCGTTGATCAAGAAGTTTGCTATTGGCTTTATAGTTCGCTATTCAATCTATACTAACTTGGCTGCCAATTTCTTTACACCAAGAGGCTTTTTCTTATTGACAATCGGCTGCCCAAATTACTTTTTATGCCGTGGCTTCTTTTTTTTTGTTTGTTATTTTGTCAATCTAGCAAACAAGAAAAAAAAAAAAACGTAGGGTACACCGTGAATTGGAGAAGAACCTTTTGCTCTGATACCACCTGATGAAGAACCGCAAGGTTCGACTTAAGTTGAGCCCGATATTTCTTCAATTCTCTTACTAGTTTCTATGGGAATTTAATCAACGCAACTCTAAGGTAGGTTAATTAACAATGGAGGCTGAAACACCACAACTAGAGAAACAAGCTAGTTGATACAGTAACTCAAGAATGAATGAATTTCTATCTAGAAGTTCATACACGAGAAGCTAAGGAATAACCTTACCAAAATATCAATATATCTAACGTAAGTATTACTGATGCGAAATCTTGATGGGTTATATCAAGACTCGACTTAATTAGCAGATCTTTCTCTATCTCGAATAGTTTATGGGGGAATACACTTAACACAGTCCCGGAAAGGCTAAGTATCAATGGAGGTTGAAACACCACAACTAGATAAACCAACTAGTTGATACAAGAAACTTTAAAGAAATATGAACTTCAACCGGAAGTCATAAACAAGTATCAAAGGATTAACCTTAATCAAAATATCAATATATCAAGTCTAATTAAAAAGGTGGCCGAAATTCCCTTTAAGTAGAGGGTAATTCGGTTCCAACTTAAACTAGGAAAAGGGAAATAAGAGTCCTTGAAGAATTAGGACTCTTGAATAACAACTTGCTATCAAGTAACTACCTAAACAAGATAATAGGCACATGTTCCTATTATCTTGGTGGCTGAAATAAAAGTAACTACCAAAATAATGAAGAGTCCTAGTTGCATTAGGACTCTTAATAACAAACTAACTAACACATGGACAACATGTCCTTTATTATAGCAACTACTTGCTATACACGAAATTATAGTAAAGAAATATGCTGAAAATAATTAAAGTCTAGAATAGACTTTAATTGTACACAAAAAGACTAAAATGCCCTTTATAATTCGTCCCATTCTGGACAGCTTGTTGGGCCAACTTGTACGACAATAATGGATATCAAGAAGGCAGAATCTGATCTTATGATCTTCATAGAAGTTTTAGATCTGCCTCTTATCTTTAATATGCAATTGGAATCAGCTTCATTGGATGCCTATATCGAAAGATATGATCATTCTACCAAACAGTAGCAAAGCTGTCCATTCCTTGTACACTTGTGATACTAAGAGGTTGACTTAGGCAACATTCCTATATGTAATTTAGAGTCCTCTTTGTATCGTAACGTACGTTCCCTTGAGTTGGGCAGCCCCAAGGTTGGTACCGTATCATCTATCGAAAGATATGATCATTCTACCAAACAGTAGCAAAGCTGTCCATTCCTTGTACACTTGTGATACTAAGAGGTTGACTTAGGCAACATTCCTATATGTAATTTAGAGTCCTCTTTGTATCGTAACGTACGTTCCCTTGAGTTGGGCAGCCCCAAGGTTGGTACCGTATCAATTACCAAGGCCGAAATCTCCCTTAAGTAAGGTTGAGATTTCGGTTACAACCAATAAAAGAAATAAGAGTCCTTAAAGGATTAAGACTCTTGAAAACAAATAAGAGTCCTTGAAGAAGTAGGACTCTTGAATAACAACTTGCTATCAAGTAACTAACTAACAAAAAGGTGGCGGCTAGAATCTCTTCTAACTACCAAATCTATGAAGAGTCCTAGTTGCATTAGGACTCTTCTTAACAAACTAACTAACACATGGACAACATGTCCTTTACACGGCTAAATAATGAAATAACAATACTAAATTAATTAAAGTCTAGAATAGTCTAGAATAGGCTAGAATAGACTTTAATATGTAAAAAGACTAAAATGCCCTTTTTTAGCCACTTTGCTTAGTTGAGCCGTGTTGAATACTTGTAAAACTTAAGAGGTTGATGTGAATGTCTTCCTCTAGATGAAGATTAGTTTCCTCTTTAGTTTTGATACTTCGGATCAATGATGATACTCTGTCCATTGTCTTCTTTGCCCTTGATCTTGTGATTGGCCCTTGAAGGTTCTTTAGTGGATCTTTGGAGTAGGGCTACCCTTGGTATAATCCCGTATCAAATACCCATGCTACAAGTATGATGATCATGATATTGCTGTGTCAACGGCTTCGTCAGTGGATCAGGGATGTTATCGTCCGTATGTACTTTGTAAATCCTCACATTTCCTCTATGAATGATCTCACGGATAAGGTGATGCCGCCACAATATATGTTTGGACCTTTGGTGAGACCATGGTTCCTTTGATTGAAATATGTCCCCATTGTTGTCACAATAGAGATCAATCACATTCGAAATGCTAGGTACCACACCAAGTTAAACAATGAACTTTCGGATCTAAACGGCTTCCTTAGAAGCATCTGATGCAGCTATATACTCGGCTTCGGTTGTAGAATCCGCAATGGTTGCCTACTTTGAACTCCTCCAGCTCACAACACCACCATTTAGGCAAAATATATAACCCAATTGCGATCTAAAGTCGTCTCTATCGGTTTGGAAAATAGCATCTTACCCACCATAGATTAAGAAGGTGTCCTTAGTCATTCACAAGTACTTCAGGATGTTCTGGACGGCTATCCAGTGACGTTCACCTAAAGTTGACTGGTATTTGCTCGTTATACTCAAAGCATACGAGACATCTGGGCGAGTACACAACATGGCATACATGATAGATCCAATCACATCCTCATTTAATAGGTTATTTTTATTATCCTAGTGATAAAGAAGGTTGCCGAAGCATATGGAATCTCACTCATGATTTCTTTCTCATCCAGAGAGTCTTAGCACATTGTAGTCTTGAAAGAACAGTACCAAGTGCTATAGGACAAAGGCCCTTCTTGGACTCTTGCATGCTAAACCGATTTAGCACTCTGTCGATATATGTACTCTGACTTAGGACTAGGATTCTACGTGATCTATCTCTATAGATCTTGACTCCTAAGATGAAGCTTTATTCACTTAAGTCCTTCATAGTTCTTGCCCCAACTAGACCTTTACATATTCCAATGTTGGAATGCCATTCCTTATAAGTAGTATGTCATCTACATACAAAACTAGGAACATAACCGAGTTTCCACTAAATTTTTTATAAACACAAGGTTCATCAAAATTCTTGATAAAACCGTACTCGCGTACAGCTTCATCAACATTCTAGAAGCTTGCTTTAGTCCATAAATTGACTTCATTAGCTTACATAATTTATTGACATTATTTGGATCGACAAAACCTTCGGGCTGTATCATATACACGTCCTCATCTAGGTTTCGTTAAGGAAAGTTGTTTTGACATTCATTTGTCAGTTCTCATAATCATAGTATGCAGCTATAGCAAGCAAGATTCGAATGGATTTGAACATAACTACAGGGGAAAATGTTTCATCATAGTCAATACCATGAATTTGTTTAAAACCTTTCGATATAAGTCGCCCCTTTTACGTTTTAATGTTCCCTTCCATGTCAGTTTTTAATTTAAAACCCCACTTGCACCCTATTGGGGTCACCCCCTCTGGCGCATCAACCAAGATCCATACTTGGTTAGTGTATATGGAATCCATCTCGGATCTCATGGTCTCAAGCCATTTCTCAGAATCTGGACTAGTAATTGCTTGTAGGTTGTAGGCTCATCATGATCAATCAACATAGCACCACCTTCGTCTGTTATGAAAAAATCCAAAATTTCTGGTGATCTACGAGCTCTACTAGACCTAAGCAATTCTTGTGTTTCCGGAACTGGCTCCACAACACCTTTTGTAGCTTCTTCCAATTCCACCTAGTCACTTATGCTTGGAACTTCATTAAGTTCCACGTGGCTCCCACTTGTTTTCCCATAAAGGAATTCCTTTCCTAGAAAAACCCTGTTACGAGCAACAAACACTTTGTTCTCGTTAGGGATGTAGAAGTAGTACCATTTATTTTCCTTAGGATATCCCACAAATATGCATTTGACCGACTTTCAGGGCTGAGCTTGTCCAAAGCTGGACGTTTAACAAACGCTCACAACACCAAATCTTTATGAAAGGCATACTAGGACTCTTCCTAGTCCATATACGACATGGTGTCGTTTCAAAGATATTTAGATGGAACTCTATTTAGTGTTAAAGTTGCTGCTTCTAAAGCATGTCCAATCAAGAGTTCGAAATAATATTTAACGATAACGACATTCGTTGGTTTTTCATATGAATATCAAAACCCATCTTGTCCAATCAAGAGTTCGAAATAATATTTTTAGTTAAACTAGGTACATAAAAACAATTGTCTAATCCCAGAACAATTTTGGATGGAAAACTAAGACTAAATGTTCCTACAGCTAATGCAGCAACTCTTGCTCCATTGCCAACGCGTAGGTCCATTTCGCCCTTTGCCAGATCCCTACTCCTTTGTAGTCCCTACACATTCATACAAATGTGAGAACCACATCCGTTATCTAATACCCATGAGGAAGTAGTAGTAGACAGATTGATCTAAATAACATAAATACCTGATCCAGAAGCAGCATTTGCTCTCTTTGCAAGCTTTTTCCCTGCAAGATAGCTCTTACAGTTCCTTTTCCAATGTCCTCGCTCACCACAATGGTGAGAAGTATCATCCTTAGCCACACCGCCCTTGGCTTTGAATGCTTTCCCAGAACGGTTAGGTTTTCCCGAAGGCTTGCCTTTAGACTTACCAAAGCCCTTGCCCCTGCTATTGACCATATAAATGGCCTTGAACTTGCCTATTTCCTTCTCGGCAGTCCTCAACAGGTTCAACAATTCTGGGAGGGGTTTGTCTATCTTGTTAATGTTGTAGTTCAATACAACCTGACTGAATGATTCAGGCAACGATTGCATAATCAAGTCAGTGGATAACTCCTAGCCAAAAGGAAATCCCAGTCTTTCGAGGCTCTTAATATAGCCTATCATCTTCAGAACGTTAGTTCCGAATGGTGTTCCCTCTGCCATTTTGTACTAAAACAGAGACTTCGACATATCGAATCTCTCCTGGCGAGCTTGACCCTGAAAGAGTTGCCTTAGATGATTAATCAAATCATAAGCTCCTATTTCCTCTTGTTGCTTTTGAAGCTCAGAGTTGATGGCCACCAACAGAAGACTTGACACATCTAATGCGTCATCTAAGTGCTTACGATAAGCATTTCTTTCAGCGGTCGAAGACCCAGTGGCTGGTTGTTCAGCAATAGGATTTTCGAGAACATACAACTTTTTCTTTGTTTGAGAACGATTCACAAGTTCTTGTACTAGTCAAGGAAGTTTCCTCCCAGGAGTTTTTCCTTCTCAAGGATGGATCACAATGATAAAGAGTTTGATGCAACGATTGCATTTGCCATCATATCTACAGAGAAGAGTTTGCAAAGTTTTAATTGTCATATTTTATAATCATTAATAGGAATTTATTTAATGATTCTCCCACTATTTTCATCAAATGAATAACCCTCAAGTATTCATTCGGTAAGTTTAAAACTTTCTAGTAGGCCAAGATTCATATATCACCATTCTCAAGGCAGCTTTGGCTACTATACTCCAGAACGGTTGTTTAGGTAAGCAACATTTGCTCATCACAACAATTATGTGACTCTTGGTTGGTTAAGTAGGTAAAAATTACCCTCAATACATAAATGCACATCTCAGCCCTTTTTCCTCCAGATTCTCAACTATTGAGGTAATTCGGTTAAGTATAACCCAAGATTGTACCGACTGATATCACGAACTTATCCTTCGCACCTTACCCAGATAGACAGGCGTTTTTTGCATTCATAAGTTCACACTACTATCGATGTAGGCATTGACGAGGGCCAAACTTGGAAGGCATTGACTTAATATATAAAATTTGAGGGATTTTAATTGTCTCACCAAACGGTGTATAATCTGATTATACATTTGAATCACATGTTATAAAAGCAATAAATCATGCAATAGGCATCACATGCGAAATGAAAAAAAACGGTAAATAAAACCGTGACATAGTAATAGTCCCTATTCAGATTTTCTGAGCTATCGGAAAATCCTAAGTCAATCTAAGGTGAAAAAAACAATAAATCCTATCTATTGTCTGTCGCCTCCTTGTGATTTCCTCCATCTGATGAACGTCTTTCTTCAATGTTACATATGTAAAATACAAAATCCTATTCTATACATTTACATAATCGGAAAGAATTCTAAGTATTTTCATCTGTTTTTCAATTCCTATGGTATGAGCGGATCCTTCAGGTGAGGATTCATGGGTGTTTAGAACGAGTTTCTGCACGTGAATCCCTTCACTTTCTTGATTATTTTGCGTCATTGCATGTTTCCCTGTTTCATTCTTCAAGCCGCCTCAGCAATAAACTCCTTCAACCAACCTCTTTTGATAGATGCCTCTATCTCATGCCTGAGCTTGACGCATTGTTCTATATCATGGTCGTGAACGTTATGGAATGTGTAGTAAGGTGATGACATATTTGGAAGGGGCAAGGATTCCCAAAGATTCAACTTGGTGCATTAGTTGTGTTAGGGACACCTTTAGAGGCGTGTCATCATTGGGGTCTATCCTTTCCTTTCTGTAGAACATCCTTTCCCGAGGTCTCCCACTGTTTCGTTCGCTTTGCTGTTGTGGTTTTTTTTATATGGGCTATAGGAATCTTCCTTTTTCATTCTCCATTTTTTACTATTCCAAACTACCCGCCTCTAGAAAAGTTCGTTTCCATCCCGAGCAATTCATGTACTTTGCTTGGCAATTTACTTGGCCAAAACCATGTATTGTAGATCGTACCTGTAAGGTTGTAAGTGAAGGGATTCATGGGCAGAAACTCGTTCTAAACACCCATGCGTCCTCCCCTGAAGGATCCGCTCATACCATAGGAATCGAAATTTATCTGGACCGAAACTTACTTTTCAGATTCAAGAATCTGATTCTTGAATGAAAGATGCTGTTTCTTGGATACGTTGCTGCCACCAATGGATTTCCCTATGCAGAATGTCCTCTACCGGTATCCACGCGACGAAACGAACAGTGATTGCTAGCTCTTCGTTTTTCTGAGTTTCGGGAATTAGAGAGAGAAGGGCGAGGCAGCATAGAAAATATGATTTTCTAGGTCTCTTTTGTATTTCGGCTGAAAAACATTAACCCATAGGGTTTCGGCCAAGAGAAGTTTATATAGGGAGTGAGAGGTTGTTCCAAACACAACTCCCACGTCCTATCCACCTCTTTTGGCAGTGGGAATCTATAACTCCCACGTCCTCTAGACTTCTGCTGGTAGTGGAAGTCTTTATCGGATAATAACTCCCACGTAATCCTAGATATACCGAAAATGCCCCTTATCTCTAATTCAGATAATAACGCTTTATTATTCTCGAAAAATGAATGTCGATACAATGAACCTAGACACATTCTAGATTCATTGAATCTGGACATGAAGCTCGTTAGCTCGCTATGCGTGTGACCCTGTAGGTTCATATCACAAGCGCAATGAAAACACACTTAGTGGTCACCCTTATAAGGCTTAATTATATTTACGCTCGATCTCCAGGTAGACTGTTCCATCAAACAATATTCAATAACCACTTTATTAAATACGTTTGAGCACGGCCATGCATTTAAACAGTCTTTCCCTATCGAGGGGCCCATGGATATCTCTCTCTAATAAGAGAGGGACAAATTCCTTACAATGCCTCTCACATTCAAGCCATGATAGGACACTACATCCGATCATCAGTCGTATTGATTACTCGATTAAAAGCAACGTACGACTGAGTCAAAACGTGGCTACATTTATGCTAGAATCAATGGAGACATAAGATCTAAGGATTCTAAAATAGTATTGAGGAAGTAATACATATGAATAAGGACCATGAAGTATTACTTTTCTAACGGATCACGTCCGATACGATATATCTCAATATATAGCATCTATGATATGATTTGTACTCATTACACATGATTAGTAAAACATAATCATCAATCAAACATCGTACTAGTTTTATTTCATTGTAAAGTAGATTACATAAAACTAGGGACAACTAGAATAGTAATTACAAAAGAAAATGAGTTTTACTATCAAATCACGCATTTGATGTTCATAAGAAAAATTAACTATTCAGATGAAATGCTCAAAAAGATATAAAACGTACAACATATGCTAATGGTCCTAGGGCACTACTAACAATCTCCCACTTGCCCTAGGTCCAATCATACATGATCCTCAATCCCATTGGCCTAGTATGACTCTCATGTTTAGGCTGCGGGAGTGGCTTGGTCAATGGATCGGCAATGTTGTCGTCTGTATGAACTTTGCAAATTTTAACGTCTCCTCTATCAATGATCTCTCTAATCAACTGGAAACGCCTGAGAATGTGTTTGGATCGTTGGTGAGATCTAGGTTCCTTAACTTGTGCAATGGCGCAAGTATTATCATAATAGAGGTCCACTGGGTTCACAATGCTAGGGACGACACCTAATTCAGTAATAAATTTCCTGATCCAAACAGCTTCTTTAACTGCTTCAAAGGCAGCTAGATACTCAGCTTCTGTTGTAGAGTCGGCCACAGTTTCCTGTTTTGTTCTCTTCCAACTCATAGCACCTCTATTCAAACAAAACACAAAACCAGATTGCGATCTAAAGTCATCTACGTCGGTCTGGAAGCTTGCGTCTGTGTAACCATTTACAACCAAACTTCCTTCCTGACCTCCATAAACCAAGAACATATCTTTAGTCCTTCTCAAGTACTTAAGAATGCTCTTGACTGTAGTCCAATGTGACTCTCCAGGGTCAGATTGATATCTGCTAGTCATACTTAAAGCGAACGAGACATCCGGGCGAGTGCATATCATGGCATACATAATAGACCCAATGCCTGAAGCATATGGGATCTTACTCATGCACTCTTGGTCCTCCTTTGTGGAAGGTCCTTGAGTTCTGTTGAGTTTAATGCCATGTGACATGGGCAAGAATCCCTTTTTGGAGTCTTGCAAACTGAACTGTTTCAGTACCTTGTCAATGTATCCACTATGGCTTAGGCCAATCATTTTGTTAGATCTATCTCTATAGATTCGTTTACCCAAAATGTATGTAGCCTCGCCCAAGTCTTTCATGGAAAAGCACTTCCCCAACCAAGCTTTTACGTGTTATAATGTTGGGATGGCATTTCCAATCAATAAGATGTCATCCACATAAAGCACAAGGAAACACTACTGCATTATTAGTTACTTTCTTATAAACACAAGGCTCGTCTTCATTTTTTATGAAACCAAATTCTTTAATACGTTCATCAAAGAGACGATTCCAGCTTCGAGATGCTTGCTTCAATCCATAAATGGACCTTTGAAGCTTACACACTTTGCTAGGATTTGATGGCCCCTCAGGTTGTGTCATATACACATCCTCGAGAAGGTTGCCATTAAGAAACGCAGTCTTAATATCCATTTGCCATATCTCATAGTCATAATATGCAGCTATGGCAAGTAAAATCCTAATAGACTTTATCATAACGACAGAAGAAAAGATTTCGTCATAGTCAATACCATGAACTTGTCAATAACCTTTAACTACTAATCGAGATTTAAAAGTGTGTACATTACCATCCATGTCGGTTTTCTTTTTGAAACACCATTTGTTATCAATGACCTTACACCCTTCGGGTAGGCCAACCAAAGTCCACACTTGGTTATCGTACATGGATTGCATCTCAGACTTCATAGCTTCTAGCCACAAATCTGACTCGGAACTACGAATTGCCTCTTTGTAGGTAATGGGTTCATCTTGATCAATCAGTTCAGTATGATGATCATCAGTCACGAGAAATCCATATCTCTCAGGCTGTTGATCTACCCGACTTGACCTTCCTGGGCCTTGTGTCAAAGATTGAAGCTCAGTAACAGCACGTGAGCTTGCTTGAAGTTCTAAAGTTGGTTCAGATGTTGTTTGGGATATTGAATTTCCTCAAGATGGATCTTACTCCCACTATCCTCTTTGGAAATAAATTCCCTTTGAAGGAATAAACCATTTCGGGCAACAAACACTTTGTTCTCTGATGGAAGATAAAAGTAATATCCTTTAGTTTCTTTAGGATATCCCACAAACAAACATTTGTCAGATTTAGGGGCTAGTTTATCAGATAATAAGTGTTTTACATACGCCTCGCATCCCCAAATTTTGAGAAATGACAGACTAGGTCGTTTCCCAGTCCATATCTCATATGGAGTTTTCTGAACCGCTTTAGAAGGAACTCTATTTAATATAAATGCAGCAGTTTCTAGGCGTAGCCCCCAAAAGGAAATCGGGAAGATTGGTCCGACTCATCATAGATCGAACCATATCTAATAAGGTGCGATTCCTCCGTTTTGACACACCATTCCATTGTGGTGTGCCGGGGAAGAAGTTAATTGTGAAACAATTCCACAACCTCTAAGATGTTCGTCAAACTCTTGGTTAAGGTATTCGCCACCTCGATCTGATCGAAGTATCTTAATACTTTTACCAAGTTGATTTTGTACTTCATTTTGAAATTCTTTGAATCTTCCAAAAGATTCGATTTATGTTTCATTAGATAGACGTAGCCATATCTACCGAAAATCATCTCAGAATGTAATGAAAGTATCGGAACCCTCCTCTAGCACTTGTGTTTATTGGTCCACAAACATCTCGTATGTATGAGGCCCAATAAATCGGAAGCTCTCTCACTTTGTCCAGTAAAGGGAGCTTTAGTCATTTTGCCTAACAAGCAAGAATCACATGTCTCATAAGACTCTAAGTCAAATGATGTCAAAATTCCATCTTGATGGAGTTTTGATATGCGTTTCTCATTTATGTGGCCCAAACGACAGTGCCAAAAGTATGTTTGGTTTAAATCATTGTATTTAAACCTCTTAGTATTAATGTTATAGATGGGCCTTTTAATGGATTCATCGAAGTTAAGAACATAAAGCTCATTCATCAAAGAGGCATCTCCATAGAAGATACGATCTTTATGAATGGTGCAAATTTTATTCAGAATATTTAATTCAAAACCTTCAATATCCAAACAAGAAACTGAAATAATATTCCTACTCAAAGTTGGAACATAAAGACAAGTATTCGGGCTTCTATAATAAGGCCACTTGGCAAAAACTAAATTAAATGTCCCCGGTAGCTACAAAGAACAACTCTTGCTCCGTTTGCTACTCTCAAGTCCACTTCTCCTTTTTCCAGTGATCTACTCCTTTTAAACCCCTGCACATTTGCACAAATGTGAGATCCACAACCGGTATCTAATACCCATGAAGTAGGAGCAGACATGTTAATTTCAATAACATAAATACCTGGAGAGACAGTCAAACTGGCTTTCCCCTTTTTCTTCTCTTCCAAATAGAGCTTGCAGTTCCGTTTCCAATGACCTGGTTCATTGCAATGGAAGCAAACTCCCTCCTTTGGTGCCTTGGCCTTGGGTTTGGGCTTGTTATTGCCTTTTCCCTACTTGGCCATGGGCTTACCCTTTCCTTTCTTCTTGAAATTCCCTTTTTGAACCATTAAGACTTCAGGGGTCTTCTTAATGTTCAGTTCAGCCTGCTTGAGCATCCCGTGCATCTCATGTATGGTCTTCTCCATGGCGTGCATGTTGAAGTCCATCACGAATTGGTCATACTCCGGTGGGAGTGAGCCCAAGATCATATCTGTGGCCATGTCATGACCTACGGTAGCCCCAAGCTTCTCAAGTTGGTCAAGATAGCCCTTCATTTTAAGAACATGTGCACTTATAGAGGTGCCAGGGGCCATCTTGCAACTATTCAACGCCTTAGTGGTGAGGAATCTTTCTTTACGGGCTTGCTCTTGGAACATTTCCTTGAGCTGGCCCATCATCTGGAAAGCCTCAACCCCTTCAAACTATTTTTGAAGTTCAGTGCTCATCGTAACTAACATGAGACAAGTCACATCGTTAGAGTCATCGCAATGCTTCTTCCAAGCATCTCTTTCAGCTCTATGGGCGTTGTTTGCGTGTCGTTCGAGAATATCCAGTATCAAGAACGAATAGCTTTCTTTCCTGCTTAAGGACAATCCTTAAGTTGCGAGCCCAATCGAGGAAATTGGACCCACTCAGTTTTTCCTTCTCAATGACGGATCGCAATGAATTGTGTGAAGTGTTGGTTGCCATTATCTACATTAATTATTTGCAAAGTTATTAGTTTTGAGCAAAAAAATCTTTCCACAATTTCAACACTTGATAAATAGTGGGAAAAAACATTTTACAATAGTTATAGGAAAGCTTTGGCTTAACACCCATAATTAAAGTAAAATCAACTAATGAGAATGACATCTATATGTCCCGGCTATTTCCCATTTTATGCCCTAGGCTCAAAACTATTTTGGTAGCCTAGTTAAGTCGAACCATGTCTAAGCACATGAAAATCACTATTTTCCCATCTCCTTTTACTTAGATAACCACTTATCAGTTGCTTTGGCAAGCAGACATAATGATGATCCAAGCTCATGGAGTGCTTAGGATATGGTAGGCATTTTAAGACTTAATTAAAACGATTTAATGTGACGTATAACAATCAATCCCCATAAGATAAGCATCACATGCAAGATATCAAGCGTAAATGTATGTGATATAGCATGGCCTAATCCTATAATGACTCCCACGAGCCTTGTGAGAGCCAAGGGTCAATATCCATCTCATTGATAAAGTCTTCGATCCAGCAGCCTCCAGTCTTGTTACATAGTTTCATGGGCATACCCAGCTTCAATCTAAAGCAATAAAGCTAATCTAAGAAAGCGATTACAATTTTCCAACATTGAAAAACGGCTCGCAGGCCGTATTATAAAATTACAACCCAAAAATATGTAAAACAAGAAGGGTATAGTAGGCCATGCTATTCACCATGCTAAAACTCAAATAAAGCATAATGAAATAAAAGCGAGTACATATACAAAGTCTTAGGTCAGCGGAACGACAAGCGTCACGTAACGGCGGTCAAGAAAAATCTGATTCTTCATCAGCTCATCAAATGAGTTTTTTCCGCCCGATTTACCCTCAATCGCCTTACTTGCATAATCGGATTATGCATTGGTTAATTAGATTAACGCAGGAAGTATAACCGAATTAATAACGGATTAATAGAAACAGTTTATGATGTAATTACCGAATTCACAGAAACAGTTTATGCTGTAATTATCGAAATCACGTAAACAATTTATGTTGTAATTATCCAATCATCGCATGCACTCATAAGCGATTCATGCGATATTAATCGAATTAATAACATACAAAAACCGTTTATGCATATCGAATATACGGAAACATGTAAACATGATTAACCGAAATCAGTTTATGCAAATATCACATATATTGAACAAAAGATACAACACACACACACCAAATTGGAATTGATAGTGTTATGTTGTGATTAACAATATCGAATTCGAATAATATGAGCAAGGCTCTGATACCACTGAAGGGATTCATGGGCAGAAACTCGTTCTAAACACCTATGAGTCCTCCCCTGAAGGATCCGCTCATACCATAGGAATCGAAATTTATCTGGACAGAAACTTACTTTTCAGGTTCAATAATCTGATTCTTGAATGAAAGATGCTGTTTCTTGGATACGTTGCTGCCACCAATGGATTTCCCTTTACGAACAGTGATTGCTAGCTCTTTGTTTTTCTGAATTTCGGGAATTAGAGAGAAAAGGGAGCGACAGAATAGAAAATCTGATTTTTTAGGTCTATTTTGTATTTCGGCTGAAAAATATTAACCCCTAGGGTTTCGGCAGAGACAAGTTTATATAAGGAGTGAGGGGTGGTTCCAAACACAACTCCCACGTCCTATCCACCTATTTTGGCAGTGGGAATCTATAACTCTCACGTCCTCTAGACTTCTTCTGGTAATGGGAGTCTTTATTAGATAATAACTCCCACGTAATCCCAGCTATACCGAAAATGCCCCTTATCTCTAATTCGAATAATAACGCTTTATTATTCTCAGAAAAATAAATGTCAGATACAATGAACCTAGACACATTCTAGATTCATTGAATCTGACATGAAGCTCGTTAGCTCTGCCTATGCGTGTGACCCTATAGGTTCATCTCACAGATGGCAATGAAAACACACTTAGTAGTAGTGTGAGTTCATAAATCACAAGCTGCCCCCTAGCAGGGACATTGTGACTACCCAAAGTGAATGAATTTACAACTGAACCTAATATCAATCTACTATTTAATCCCTTTGTCTCAGCGATATCCCTAATTAAGCATAAGGCATGGTGGTCATCACCCTTATTAAGCTTAATTGTATTTATGCTCGATCTCCGTGTAGACTGCTTTGACAAATAGCATTTGATAACCACTTTATCAAATACATTTGAGCACGGCCATGCATTTAAACAGTTCTTTCCCTATCGAGGGGCCCATGGATATCTCTCTCAGGAATAGAGAGGGACAAATTCCTTACAATGTCTCTCACATTCAAGCCATGATTTGTACTCATTACACATGATTAGTAAAACATAATCATCAATCAAACATCATACTAGTTTTATTTCATTGTAAAGTAGATTACATAAAACTAGGGACAACTAGAATAGTAATTACATAAGCAAATGAGTTTTACTATCAAATAACGCATTTGATGTTCATAAGCAAAATTAACTATTCAGATGAAATGCTCAAAAAGATATAAAACGTACAACATATGCTAATGGTCCTAGGGCACTATTAACAGTAAGAATTCAAATTGGCTGATGTTTTATACCAGTGTGGCTTCTTTGTTAAACATGTGAGTGTGGGCCTTGATTGTGTCCTCATTCTCTTATGTTATGGATAGGAGAAGGTTGAATGTGTTAATAAATGTCATATGACCGACGAAGTGCTCAAGAAAGAGTTGTTGTAACTGCTTGAATAAGCTTACGGTTTGGTTCGGGGTGGAAGAAAATTATTTCAGCCTGGGGCTTTTAAGGGATCTTGGGAACATACTGCAAATATTTGTTAGAACATTAAAAAGTTAGAAGAAAAAAATTAGATTTTTCGGTCTTCATTTTTTCCGGTTTTATACTTGAACCTATACACTGAAATTCCTGAAGATTGTCTTCAACTTCGGAGCTTTCTGACTAGCATTAGAAACACGAAGAACAAGTTCAAGTTGATCGTGTGGATACCGCGAGAGACAAGAGTCGATAAAGATCGGTTGTTGTTGGTGATTCCGTAACAAACAAAAAACATAAACTATTTCTGTCATCCCGTAAACTAAGGTAATTATCCTATTTCAAAGATCATTGGTTCTTACTCGTGCATGAGCCTGTTAGAAATGGATTCCGCTTTTACTTTCCTCTGCACTTCATTTAGGAATCTGAATTTCTTTCTTTCAGTGGTATCAGAGCCAATCACGAGTACCCAATCGTTCTTTTATGTGTTACTAATTTTTTAATAGACATTTAATGCATGCCATATGATGTTTTATCTTTTGACAGCCTCTAGGATTATGTTTAACTGTTAAACTAGTCCTAGAACGAATTGTCCATTCGTGTTTTTGACTGTTTTCTACTTTCTGGAAAAGGTTCGATCGACCGGGAAGGGGGTTCTCGACGGGATCGAACATGTTACGAAAAAATGGGATTTTGCTATTTCCTAGAATTTGGACGACCCACCGAAGCTAGTCTGTTATGGGGCCGGTCGACAAGAAGTGTTCTTGGTCGACCGGGGTGGCCTATTTTTCACCACTTTAGATACTGCCTTTATAGCGATCGACCGGAGTATGTCCTTGGTCGAACGGACAGGGGAAGGCAGTGTATATTTGTGTTTTATTAGCATGATTGTCATGTTATTTGAGCATTGTGCATAGTAATAGCCCAAGACCAGTGATTTTATTATAATACGGCCTGCGTGTCGTGCCTTCTCTATTGAAATTCTGATTGTAATTTATCTCTCGAATATAACTCGAGATTTCTTTTCCTATTATGTAAAGCATAGTATAATATTTTATTATGTAAATTGCAAGAGCAGAATGGAGTCAATCAGACGGAGGAAATCACTTGGAGGAGGAAGACAATATATTAGATTTATTGTTTTTCACGTTACACATGCTTATGATTTTCCATTGGCTTTGAAAATCCGTATAGGGGCTATTGCTATTCAAATTTTATTTACTGTTTTTTATGCATGTGATGCATGTTTTACAGTTTTATAGCATAAGATGCATAATTTTCAGTCGTATAAACATTTTATGCAATCGTTTGGTGAGATCATTTAAAATTAAATCCCTCAATTTTAATTATATTAAGTCTATGCATTCCTCGATTTGGCCTTCGTCAAGGCCTAGATCGACAGTAATGTAGAAGTGTGAGGCAATATGCACATGTCTATCCGGGTGAGACGCGAATGGTAAGTTAGTGATATCCTCCAGCGCAAATCTTGGGTCATACTTAACCTGATATGCATATCCCGAGCTTTGTAACTAAAGGTGCCTCTGAATTGGATCTGGAGAAAAACGATTTGAGATATGCATTTTGATGTACGGAGAATAATTATTATTTACTCAACTAACCAAGAATTACATAATGATGTAATTAGGAAATGTTGCTTACCTAAATAGCCATATCTCAAGCTATGTAGCCAAAGCTGCCTCGGGGTTTGTGATGTATGGATCTTGGCCTACTAGAAAGTTTATGAACTTTCCGAATGAATATTTGAGGGTTATTCATTTGAAGAAAATATTGGGAGAATCTTAATTAAAGACCTAATAATGATTTTAAAATAAGATACTAAAACTTTTGTGAAATATTTATTGCAGATATAAATGGCAAATGAAAATGTTGCAAATTCGTTTTCATTGCGATCTGTCCTTGAGAAGGACAAACTTAAGGGAGAAAACTTCCTCGATCGGTACAGAATTTGAGAATCGTTCTTAAACACGAGAAAAGTTGAATGTTCTCGAAGAACTTATTCTCGGGTCTACCGATCAGCGTGGGTCTACAGATCACTGAAAGAACTGCTTGTTGTAAGAATTTAGATGACGCATTAGATGTGTCAAGTTTAATGCTGGTAACCATGACCTCTGAGCTTCAGAAGCAATACGAGGAAATGGTTGCATTAGACATGATTAATCATCTAAAGCAACTCTTTCAGGGCCAGGTTCGCCAGGAGAGTTTTGACTTGTTAAAGTCTCTATTTCAGTGCAAGATGGTAGAGGGAACACTAGTTGGAACTCACGTTCTGAAAATGATAGGTTATATTGAGAACCTATGTAGATTGGGATTTCTACTTGCCCAGGAGCTATCCACTGACTTGATTCTGCAATCGTTATCTAAATCATACAATCAGGTTGTATTAAACTACAACATGAATGAAATAGACAAACCACTTCCTAAATTGTTGAATCTATTAAGGACTTCCGAGAAGGAAATATGCAAGTCTAAAGTCATAATGAAGGTTAATAACAAAGGCAAGGGTGTGGGTAAACCTAAAGGCAAGCCTCATGGCAAACCTAGCCAATTTGGGAAAGCACTTAAAGCCAAGGGAGGTGTGGGTAAGAATGATACTTGTCACCATTGTGGTGAGCGAGGACATTGAAAAAGGAACTGTAAGAGCTATCTTGTAGGGGGAAAGCTTGGAAAGGGGGCAAATGTTATTTCTGGCTCAAGTATTTTTGTTATACAAATAAATTTGTCTACTACTACTTCCACTTGGATATTAGATACCTCTTGTGGTTATCACATTTGTATGAATGTGTAGGGGCTGCAAAGGAGTAGGGAGTTGAAAAAAGGCAAAGTGGACCTACGCGTTGACAATGGAGCAAGAGTTGCTGCCTCAGCTGTAGGAAATTATGGAATTACTTTTCCATCTTAGATTATCCTAGATTTAGAGAATTGTCTCTATGTACCTACTTTAACAAAAAATATTATTTCAATTTCTTGTTTGGACAAGATGGATTTTAATATTCATATAAAAACAAATGAATGTCATTACCATTGAATAATAGTTTTTATTGTAGTGCAACTTTGGTGAATGGTTTATATTTGTTAGACCTCGATTCACCGGTCTACAACATAAATCGAAAAGGATTAAGAATAATAATGATTCAAATCCTACAATCCTCTGGCATTGTCGCTTAAGCTATATAAACGAGAACCACATTTCCAAACTCCATAAAAATGGATTGTTGGAGTCATTTGATTTTGAACCATATGATAATTGCGAACCTTGTTTAATGGGTAAGATGACTGTTAGTAGTGCTTTAGGACCATTAGTATATATTGTACGTTTTATATATTTTTTAACATGTCATTTGAATAGTTAATTTTGCTTTTGAACATCAAATGCGTGATTTGATAGTAAACTCATTAGCTTATGCAATTACTATTCTGATTGTCCCTAATTTTATGTAATATTCTATACGATGAAATAAAACTAGTATGATGTTTGATTGATGATTATGTTTTACTGATCACGTGTAATGGATACAAATCATATCATAGATATAATATATTGGGATATATTGTACAGACGTGATCCGATGACAAGGAATACTTCATGGTTCCTTAGTCATAAGTATTATTTCCTCAATACTATTTGGAATCCTTAGACCTTATGTCTCCATCGTTTCCTGCATGAGAGGAGCTACATTTTGACTCAGTCGGACGTTACTTTTAATCGAGTAATTAATACGACTGATGATCGGATGTAGTATCCTATCATGGCTTGAATGAAAGAGGCATTATAAGGAATTTGTCCCTCTCTTATTAGAGAGAGATATTTGTGGGCCCCTCGATAGTGAATACTGTTTAAATGCATGACCGTGCTCAAATGTATTTAATAAAGTGGTTATTAAATACTATTTGTTGGAACAATCTACCTGGAGATCGAGCATAAATACAATTAAGCTTTATAAGGGTGACAACTACCATGCCTTATGCTTAATTTGGATATCGCGAGACAAATGGAAAAAAATAGTGGATTGATATTAGGTTCCACCGTACATTCATTCACTCTGGGTAGTCACAATGTCCTGCTAGGGACCGCTTGTGATTTATGAACACATACTACTACTAAGTGTGTTTTGATTGCCATTGTTATATGAACCTACAGGGTCACACGCATAGACGAGTTAACGAGATCTATGTCCAGATTGAATGAATCTAGAATGTGGCTAGGTTCATTGTATCTGACATTTAGTTTTCTGAGAATAATAAAATGTTATTATTCAAATTTGAGATTAAAAGTGGGCATTTTCGGTATTTGATTTTTGCTGGGATTACGTGGGAGTTATTATACGATAAAAACTCCCACTACCAGAAGAGGTTGGGATTCCGTTGAAGGGATTTATGGGCGGAAACTCGTTCCAAACACCCATGGATCCTCCCCTGAAGGATCCGCTCATATGAAACAATTCGAAAAAACAGCGGAAAAACTTACGTTTCTTGGATTCAAGAAGCTACTTCTTGAATGGAGGATGATGTTTCTTGGATGTGTTGCTGCCACCAAACGGAATTCCCATTGCGGAATATCCCTCTACCGGTATCCACACGATGAAACGGGCGGCGAGTGCTAGCTCTTCGTCTTCTGATTTTCGGAAATTAGAGAGGAAAAGGGGAGACCAAAACTGAAATCAGATTTCAGAGAATGGCAAAGGTTGCGGCTGAAAAATCCTTACCCTAGGGTTTTGGCCAAGAGATAATTATATAGGGTGTGAGAGTTTGTTCCCATAACCAACTCTCACATCCCCAACTCCTCTCGGCAGTGGGAGTATCTAACTCCCACGTTCCCTAGAATTCTGCTGGTAGTGGGGAGCCTTTATCGGATAATGACTCCCACGTAATCCCAGCTATACTGAAAATGCCCCTTACATAAGCTAATGAGTTTTACTATCAAATCACACATTTGATAATCAAAAGCAAAATTAACTATTCAATTACATGCTCAAAAATAATAAAACGCACAACATGTGCTAATGGTCCTAGGGCACTACTAACATCCGTGGGAGTTGGTTTTCAGAACAAACTCTCACGTCTATATAATCTCTTTTGGCCGAAACCTAGGGTTACACTTAGCAGCAAAAAATCTATTACCCGAAATAGAGATTTCTACCTCCTTTCTCTCTAGATTTCCAAAACTCAGAAAATGATGAGCTAGATTTAGTCGCGTAGATTCCAGTAGAGAGAAATTTCGCAAGGGAAGGCTTTGGTGGTCGCATCACATCATCCGAAGTTAGATTCCAAGTGGAGCTTAATGAAGTTCTAGAACTTACTGAAGTTCATCCAAGCACTAGTGATCAGATGGAATATGAACAGGCTTCACAAGCTGTTGTGCAGCCAGTTCAGGAAACACAAGAATTGTGTAGGTCTAGTAGAACTCACAGACTTCCTAATATATATAGATTTCTCATAACATAACATGGTGATAGTTGATTCTGACGAGCCTACAACCTACAAAAAGAATTTCTGGTCCAGATTCTTAGAAATGGCTGGAGGTCATGAGGTATGGAATTGACGTTTTAACAAAAATGTACGTGAGTTTGGTTTTATCAAATAAAATGTTGATGAACCTTGTGTTTATAAGAAGTTTAGTGGAACTTCGGTTGTGTTCCTAATTTTGTATATGGATGACATACTACTTATAGGGAATAACATTCCAACCTTGGAATCTGTAAAGATCTGGTTGGGGCAATGTTTCTCTGCGAAGGACTTAGGTGAAGCAAGCTCCATCTTAGGGGTGCAATGTTTCTCTATGAAGGACTTAGGTGAAGCAAGCTTCATCTTAGGATCTATAGAGATATATCACGGTGACTCCTTGGCCTATGTCAGAGTACATATATAGACTAAGTGTTAAACCGGTTTAGCATTCAAGAGTAAAAAAAAGGGCCTTTGTCCTATAGCACTTGGTACGGTTCTTTCAAGACAACAGTGTGCTAAGACACTGGATGTGAAAGAATGCATGAGTGATATTCCATATGCTTCAACAATTGGATCTATCATCTATGCCATGTTGTGTACTCTCCCGGATGTCTATATGCTTTGATTATAACGAGTAGATACCAGTTAACATACGGTGAACATCACTAGATAGCCGTCAAGAATTTCCTGAAGTACTTACGAAGGACTAAGGATACGTTCTTTATCTATGGTGGAGAAGACGAGCTCATTGTAAGTGGTTACACTGATGCTAGTTTCCAAACCGATAGTGACGACTTTAGATCGCACTCGGGTTATGTATTGTGCTTCTACAACTAAAGCTGAGTATATAGCTGCATCAGATGCTGCTAAAGAGGAAAGTTCATTGCGGAATTTGGTGTGGTTCTAGCATTGTGAATGCGATTGATCTGGGGGCCATATCTCAGTCAAAGGAACCACGATCTTACCAAAGGTCCAAAGATATACTCAGGAGATATCACCAAATCCGAGAGATTGTTGAAAGAGGTAAAGTAAAGATTAACAGACAATAATATCGCCGATCCACTGGGTATTAGATACCAAGAGAACTGGTCTTAGAGATAGTTCTTATGTACAAGATGCACTGAAGGCAAGGTTGTTGTCTTTAGTGCAAGTGGGAGATGTATCTATTTTTCATTGTGATGAAATATTAGAGGCAAAATTACATTATTATGTTGTATTACTACTGTGAAATTGTATTACACATAATAACATCCTTTGATTAGTTATTGTAATTGTTGCTTTGAACTATTCTAAATGTCCATAGTCGTTTATTATTATGGAATGCCAAGGATAATAATAATGTAGGAGACTAGTATGTGTCGTGGTTGATATTGGATATCTAATCAACACATGGTTATGTTATAATGGACTGACCCGCTGTAAGAAACACTTTATGGATTGTTATATGAATGTCAGCAGTGTTTCTTATTATGATTATGTTTGATGGGTTGCGAAATAGAGGACCTGTAGCAGGGGACTTGAATTCCCCTTGATTTATCAACACTTCCAAGATATATGTCCAGTTCAAGATGCAGCAAAGAAATTGTGTAAATGCGACCATAAAAATAAACCGACACCGAGCTCTCTACAAAACCCACAATATACTACATGGAACCAAAATAAGTAAATCATTATTCGCATTAAACGTCGCTAATCAAAAAAATTTCAAAAACATATGAGGTTCTTGATAATTATGCAGATTCACAAGTACTCCAAGTTTCGACGCTCCATACAACCACAAATCTTTCGCAAATCGGCAGAACAAGAACACATGAGAATAAGAATCACTTCCCCCTTACAAGAACACCAAGTGACATTTTGAAATCCTTGTTTCCTTAGAGTTTCATCCATCGCCAAAAAATAATAATTAAGAAAACGCCGCAAAAATAACGAAAGCAGATTGCAGATTTCATAGAAAAATCACCATCCGATTCGAGTAACCAAACCAACCTGTCAGTGCCTTCCTTGAGAGTAGTTTCTGGTAGCTTATGCAGGACCATACCATGTAGATGACTTACCATTTCTCGCTTTTTCCAGCCAGATTGATCCAAATAATGATGAATATGGGTTGAAGTCATGGGAGATGGCATCTCTGGGCAGAGAGAAAACAAGCTGCCTTCCATGGTACAGTTTTCATAACAAAATGATGAAGTACCATCTCTAATAGGAAGACCAATATGTTTTTCTGCTATACTCTTTGCTGAAACCATTTTACGCCAAGTTGCCGAGCTGCTAGGGCGAATTTCTGCAAGAGTGATGTGGTCTAATCCCGTGTAATACCTGGATTTCATAAACTACGACCAAAGTGAATCCCCATGTATGAATCGCCACCACAATTTAATTATCATTTCCTCACTATACTGCTTCATTGAGACCAATCCAAGACCATTTCGTGATGTGTTTGTGCAAAGATTCTTCCAAGACATCTAATGTCTTCTATTTGAATCGAGTGACACACCCCATAGGAAATTAGCAAATAACCTCTCCAAAGTTGCAAAAACCATTGTCGGGGGACTTGTGGCTACCAATATATGAACATTCATGGAAAATAAAACATGCTTTATCAAGATGATCCTACCCCCCATATCAAGAAACTTCTGTTGCCAACCTTCAATTCTTGTCGAAACCTTATCAATCACTTTTTGAAAATACATCACTTTACTTCTTCCCGAATAAAGAGGGCAGCCCAAGTAAGTGAGAGGGAGTTCACTTTGGACAAACCCTGTAACAGACTGAATCCCGGATGTTTGGGAGCTGCTAGACTGCGAAGATGTGATATAAGTACTCTTACCACATTCACTCTTTGCCCTAATACCTTTTCATATTGAGTCAAGAATTCCATTAGATGTTCAACATTCCTCTTGTCACCGTTTGTAAAAATAATTACATCATTCGTGAAGCTTAAATGCGAAATAGTAGGTGAGTACCTCGGTAGAACATAAGGAGCAAGGATGCCTTGTTCCGTCATTTTCTTTAAGCTTCGAGAAAACACTTCAGCCACGAGGATGAATAAAAGGGGGGGACAACGGATCTCCTTGCTTGACTCCTTTAGTAGATTTTAAAAAACCATACGGCTTCCCATTCACAAGCACTGGGAACCAATTCGAAGTCAAAAGGTTGGCACCAAATTGATGAAGTGAGGGCCGAATCCGAAGTGCTGAAGAACCGCAACAAGAAGGAGTGAGAGACCTTGTCAAACGCCTTCATACACATTAGCATATTTGATGTTAAGATTTCCACCCCGGACTTGCCTATTTAATTGTTGTACCAACTCTTGAGCCAAAAACACATTAGCATAAATAAGCCGACCTTGAACGAACCCTGACTGATTTAAGGATATAAGCTTTGGTAATAAAACACTCAATCTCAACGCCACCACATTTGAGATGATTTTATTAGCAAAAGTGCACAAGGATATTGGACTGAAATCTGCATATGTTTGCGGATTTGGAACCTTTGGGATTAGGACAATAAAAGCACTAGACATTGCCTTTGGTAGACGAACAACCGCCCAGAAATCCTTCACTTCATTAAGGGCATTCTCGCTAATAATAACCCAACAAGTTTGGAAAAAAAAATGCCCGTATAACCATATGTCCCCGCCACGCTACCCTTATCCAAGCTAAATACTGACAAACTAATCTCTTCTATGGAGATGAGAGAAGCAAGGCGCATGTTCTCCACCTTTGAGAGCAACTTGGGTATATTATGTAATAGTGGGCTGTCCTCAGTAACATTTTGATCCAAGCTGAAAAGTGATTGAAATTGTTTTGCCCCTTCCGCTCCAATAGCATCTGGCTCCCTTAGCCACTGTCCGTTGTCGTTCATAATGTTAGAGATAAACATTTTTTTTCCTTCTATTTGTACACATAGAATGAAAGTACTTGGTGTTTGAATTCCCCTCCGCCAACCACCTAACTCTCCACTTCTGCCTCCAAAAAATCTTCTCTTTAAGCAAGCAAGTTATGTACTCTGCCCTAGCCGCTGCTAGAGTTTCATGGTTGGCTTCGGTTGGGTCCATATCGAAAGCGGTTTCAACACATCTCACTGTTCCCTCGGCAGCCCACAAGCAAGTCTGAAGGTTGCCAAAAGATTCTCTATTCCATATTGCAAGAGTCTTCTTCAACCTCTTTAATTTTTCCATAAGGATGATCAAACCATTACCAATGACCTCTTGTTCCCAGCAACCCGCAACAACATTTAAAAAGTTCGGATGTGTGGCCCACATCTCCTGGAACCGAAAAGATGAAGAGCCCTCAACTTCATTGAGAGTCAAAGTAAATAGCAACGGGGAATCGTCAAACATTGACCGTTGGAGATGTTCCACTCTTGATACCCCAAAAAAATAATTCCACTGTGAGTTCACCATAATTCGATCAAGCCTACGTAGTAAAAGGGGAGGCGTACTACGGTACCAAGTAAAAGGACTTCCAGAGAAGGGAACTTCTATAAGCCCCGTATCCTGAATAGCATCCCTAAACTCCGACATAGGGAGAGCAGCAGGAATAGATCTGAGACCCTCGAAAAGTTCCAAAACAACATTAAAATCACCTCCTATCATTTAATGAGCATCATTCTGCGATTCAAACCTTACCATTTCAGCCCATAAATCCCGCATTGGAGTGTATTGGCATCTCGCATAAACAAAATATAGATAGACCGGTGTGCCAGAATAATTATTAACTTGAACATGTACAATCTGCTCATAATAACCAATTATTGAAATATCCCAATTCCCATTCCAAAAGAGCCAGATTCTACCCGTTATATTCCCATACCCATGATCAAAACCCAACCTTGAAATAAACAGTGATAAATCCGAAAGGGGTACCATGGGTTCCAACAAAATCAATAACGACAATTTATGATCATGTCGTAGTTGTTTAACACGCGCAAGAGAATCATCATTTGCTATCCCACGAACATTCCAAATTAAGCATTCCATTAAGAAACTCTAAAACATAGCATAAAAGTAAGGTAAAAAACTAACCCTTTAATGGGGTTGGCTTCCCTTTTGAGCGATACGTTGTGACTTCCGAATCTCATCATCTGTCACCTGCTTTTTACGAGTTCTCTGGTTAGTTATAGGCTGCTCACTGGAAACCGCCAAATTATATTGGCTTAGCTCCACCACCAGGCTTTGAACGTCATTTTGTGAATTAAAATCATCCCATTTGCTTGAGCTAGGTTCAGTGGTACCCATCGAATGATACTAATTTGCGAAATCCCATCCATCTCGCATTATTTCTGGTGAAATTGTTGTTTTGGATTCAAAGAAAGCTCCCTGTGAGACATCCATGTTTTCCCCTATTTTCTTGAATAAATCAAAGTCATCCCGGCCTCCCAATCTCAATGGTCGAGGCATTTTTACCCCTCTGATCGATATATCATCATGTACTTCAATTGCGCTAAAATCTTATGGTATCATGGTTTATGCAAGGAAAAGTATTTATACTCTCATTGTTTGTGAAATATTACACGTCTCATACAAACAGAGTATAAATACTTTTCCTTGCATAAACCATGATACCACAAGATTTTGCAATCTTCGTAACAGAAATACTTAGATCCAGAATTGCAAAATCTTGTGGTATCATGGTTTATGCAAGGAAAAGTATTTATACTATCATTTATTATGAAATATTACACGTTTCAGCTAGCCATGGAATGCATTTTATGCTCAGCGTGCATCCGTTTTGTCGAGTACTGCCCACATGAGGGACTTACTAGTATTTTCATACTGTCATTGGTTCACATTGTTTGTTCACCTCCCAGGATGGGTGATCAGGTCTACTTTTCTTCTTTTGCCTAAATTTTTTTTTCTTGCTTCAGAGAAGCTCTGGATTGGCCTTGAAAATTTTGTATTCGACTTGCTAATCAATGCAGACATGTAAGAGCTAACTAGGCTTCTTTTAGACTTCGAGAGAAATCCATGGATAATGAGTTGTTCATCGTGCGGCCTACTTAAAATCAGGAAAGAAGTTAGGAAGTTTACTTTGGGGGGCGGGGGAGAGGGAGAGGGAGAGGGGTAGGGTGGAGAAGGATTTTTTGTTTAATTCTTGAGGGGCGAGAAGCAAATTTTACCAATAACCATTCTGAAATAGATGAATTTTATAGGATAAAAAGAGTTTTAAAAATCTTGGCCCGTCTTCGCCCCTGCTTAAAATTTTCTTTTCTGTTTCTTCAATTACTTCGTTTCTTAGCTCTACTTTCTTCTTTTATACTAGCACGACTTTTGAGAGTATTGCTTTTCTGGGTTTTTATTTTTTTATTTCTTTTAAAATAATTATATTTTCATAGAATCGATATCCAAGATTTCATAAAATGCAATGAACAGGAGACCTGAAGTTCAGGGAAATAGTTCCCCCATTATCATGCATCACAAGCGGATTTGCTTGTTTCGAGTCTTTTGACATTTTATTTACTCGTTTTGTTACATTTTTATGTCTTCCTGATGCAAGGTGATTACATTTTTGGACTGGTAAATGAGAAATCTATTATGGCTGTTAGCTGTGTATCACATGAAAATAGTTCACAAAGTTTTTAGTTTCATCTCTAATTTGGTATACCTAAGAGGCTCTGTATTCATTATTGTCAAGTGAAACCAAACACTGAATTAATGTTGCTTGCTGGCTATGGGTATTTTATTGGTTGATCTGCCATAGAATTTCCAACATGTGGAACAATAGGTAGAGAGATTTTCATATTCAATTGGCTGCCAAAACCCCTTACCTGTTCTTGCGTGAGTAATCCATACCCTTTTACAGAGCGGCTTTATCAAGTCAACTTCAAGCAAACCCTAGCGATGCTAGGCCGTGTTATATTAGCGGTCGACTCATCGAGCACAAGCAGAGTGCTCCCTGCCTTGGCCAACGAGAAAATGTAGGATTTTTGGAAGAGGTGTATTGGTAATCCTTCCAAGGGAATCCAAGCAGGAACAATCGACGATTCCACGTTTGGATCAAAATCATGTGTCCACTTAAACATCCTCATCCTTGTTTCTCCAAATACCCATATTCCCTTACGCCAGAATATGCAGTAATCCTTTTCATGATCAAACCCGATAATAACATGCCTTGAGTCCAGCCATCTAATCCAATAATTGCCTATGAATTGGAGGCGTGCAAAATTCTTACGTAGGTTTTCTAACGGAGGCTACCTCCGTGAGAATTTTCCCACCAAAGCTCTTTTCCATGGGGCTTCAAGCAATTTTAGTTCCGATTCCTCGATAATCAGTGACGGTTCTTCCTTCTAGGAGACCAAATTCTTGATCGGGAACGAAGCCGCTTGCGGTTGAAACTAGGTATGAGAATGACTCCTTAGACCACGCTTCACCCCTGATGGCGGCGGCGTAAGGGCGGCCATGGTGGCATCTTAGAGAGATGGTATCGGCATATGAGTCTTTTGCTTAGAGAGTTTTTTTGTCATGGGACCTTGAATATTAATTAAGGGGTCATTTGTGTAGGGGCAGCCCCTTAGACGTGTCCTCATCATCCCCCCTCCCGAAAAGGATTCATCCTCGAATCATCACCATAATCATTATCTGAATCAAAATCAAAAGGGTTATGGGATTCATGGGCGGAATCTCGTTCCAAACACCCATGAGTCCTCCCCTGAAGGATCCGCTCATACGTAAACGAATCGAAAAACAACGGAAAAACTTACGTTTCTTGGATTCAAGAAGCTACTTCTTAAATGGAGGATGATGTTTCTTGGATGTGTTGCTGCCACCAAACGGAATTCCCTTTGCGGAATATCCCTCTCCAGGTATCCACGCAGCGAAAGCAGGGCGGCGAGTGCTAGCTCTTGGTCTTTACGATTTTCGGAAATTAGAGAAAAAGGGAGACCAAAGCGAAATCAGATTTCGAGAGAATGGCAAAGGTTGTGGTGAAAAATCCTTACCCTAGGGGTTTTGGCCAAGAGATAATTATATAGGGTGTGAGAGTTTGTTCCCATAACCAACTCTCACATCCCCTAACTCTCTCGGCGGTGGGAGTATCTAACTCCCACGTTCACTAGAATCTGCTGGTAGTGAGGGAGCCTTTATCGGATAATGACTCCCACGTAATCCCGGCTATCTTGAAAATGCCCCTTATCTACAATTCGAATGATAACGCTTTATCATTCTCAGAAAAGTGAATGTCGGATACAATGAACCTAGACACATTCTAGATTCATTGAATTTGGACATGAAGCTCGTTAGCTAAATCTATGCGTGTGACCCATATAGGTTCATCTCACGATAGCAATGAAAACACACTTAGTAGTAGTGTGAGTTCATAAATCATGAGCGGCCCTAGCGAGAACATTGTGACTACCCAGAAAGTGAATGAATTTACAACGGAACCTAATATCAATCTACTATTTAATCCCTTTGTCTCGCGATATCCTAATTAAGTATAAGGCATGGTGGTCGTCACCCTTATTAAGCTTAATTGTATTTATGCTCGATCTCCGGGTAGATTGTTTCGACAAATAGCATTTGATAACCACTTTATCAAATACATTTGAGCACGACCATGCATTTAAACGGTCTTTCCCTATCGGGAGGGGCCCATGGATATCTCTCTCTAATAATAGAGAGGGACAAATTCCTTACAATGTCTCTCACATTCAAGCTATGATAGGACACTACATCCGATCATCGGTCGTATTGATTACTCTGTTACAAGTAACATCCAGGGCTGAGTCAAAAGCGTAGCTCCATTCATACTAGAATCAATGAAGACATAAGGTCTAAAGGATTCTAAAATAGTATTGAGAAGTAATACTTATGACTTAAGACCATGAAGTATTACTTCTACGACGGATCACGTCGATACAATGTATCCCTATATATTGCATCTATGATGTGATTTGGATCCATTACACATGATCGGTAAAACAAGATCATCAATCAACAATCATACTAGTTTTATTTCATAGTAATTAAGCATTACATAAAACTAGGGACTTCTAGAATAGTAATTACATAAGCTAATGAGTTTTACTATCAAATCACACATTTGATAATCAAAAGCAAAATTAACTATTCAATTACATGCTCGAAAAAGATAACAAAACGCACAACATGTGCTAATGGTCCTAGGGGCACTACTAACAATCTCCCACTTGCCCCTAGTTCGATCATACATGATCCTCAATCCCATTGACCTAGTATGACTCGCATGTTTAGGGGTCGTGGGAGTGACTTGGTCAATGGATCTGCAATGTTGTCAGTGCTGTATGAACTTTGCAAATACTAACGTCTCCTCTGTCGATGATCTCTCAATCGGATGGAAGCGCTCGAGAATGTGTTTGGATCGTTGGTGAGATCTAGGTTCCTTAGCTTTGTGAAATGGCACCGAGTACTATCACAATAGAGGTCCACTGGGTTCACGATGCTAGGGGACGACACCTAGTTCATCAACAAACTTCACGATCCAAAGCGAGCCTTTTTAGCTGCTTGAGAGCGACTAGATACTCGACTCACATTTGTAGAGTCGGCCACGGTTTCTTGCTTTGAGCTCTTCCCGCTCACAGCACCTCCATTCAAACAAAACACAAAACCAGATTGCGATCTATAATCGTCTACGTCGGTCTGGAAGCTTGCGTCTGTGTAACCATTTACAACCGAGACTTAGCTACGACCTCAGTAAACTAAGAACATATCTTTAGTCCTTCTCAAGTACTTAAGAATGCTCTTGAGTGCGATCGATGTGACTCGCCAGAGTCAGATTGATATCTGCTAGTCATACTTAAAGCAAATGAGACATCCCAGGGCGAGTGCATATCATGGCGTACATAATAGACCCGATAGTGAGCAATAGGGATCTTACTCATGCGCTCTTGGTCTCCCTTGTGGAAGGTCCTTGAGTTACTGCTTGAGTTTAACGCCATGTGACATGGGCAAGAATCACTTTTTTGGAGTCTTGTAAAGCGAACAATTTCGAGTACCTTGTCAATGTATCCACTTTCTGGCTCAAGCCCGATCATTTTGTTAGATCTATCTCTATAGATTCTAATACCCAAAAATGTATGTAGCCTCGCCTTTAAGTCTTTCATGGAAAAGCACTTCTGACCAAGCTTTTACGCTTAGTAATGTGGGGATATCATTTCCAATCGAGTAAGATGTCGTCCACATAAAGCACAAGGAACACTCTTTGCATTATTAGTTACTTTCTTATAAACACGAGGCTCGTCTTCGTTTTTGATGAAACCGAATTCTTTAATACGTTCATCAAAGCGACGATTCCAGCTTCGAGATGCTTGCTTCAATCCATACTTTTATATTCATCAAAATTCCCAAAGTGAATGAATTTACAACGGAACCTAATATCAATCTACTATTTAATCCCTTTGTCTCGCGATATCCTAATTAAGCATAAGGCATGGTGGTCGTCACCCTTATTAAGCTTAATTGTATTTATGCTCGATCTCCAGGTAGACTGTTTCGACAAATAGCATTTGATACCCACTTTATCAAATACATTTGAGCACGGCCATGCATTTAAACATTCTTTCCCTATCGAGGGGCCCATGGATATCTCTCTCTAATAATAGAGAGGGACAAATTCCTTACAATGTCTCTCACATTCAAGCTATGATAGGACACTACATCCGATCATCGAGTCGTATTGATTACTCTGTTACAAGTAACGTCCGAGTCGAGTCAAAACGTGGCTCCATTCATACTAGAATCAATGAAGACATAAGGTCTAAGGATTCTAAAATAGTATTGAGGAAGTAATACTTATGACTTAAGACCATGAAGTATTACTTCTCGACGGATCACGTCCCGATACAATGTATCCCTATATATTGCATCTATGATGTGATTTGTATCCATTACACATGATCAGTAAAACAAGATCATCAATCAACAATCATACTAGTTTTATTTCATAGTAATTAAGCATTACATAAAACTGGGGACTTCTAGAATAGTAATTACATAAGCTAATGAGTTTTACTATCAAATCACACATTTGATAATCAAAAGCAAAATTAACTATTCAATTACATGCTCAAAAGATAACAAAACGCACAACATGTGCTAATGGTCCTAGGGCACTACTAACAAAGGGGACAAGTCAGAGATATTGAAAGTAGAACTTACACTATACTCACCTTTCAAATCTAGCTTGTAAGCATTGTCATTTATCTTGGAAACTACTTGAAAGGGTTCATCTCCTCTTGGGTGTAACTTAGACTTTCTTTCATTGGGAAATCTTTCTTTCCTAAGATGCAACCAAACCCAATCGCTAACTTCAAAAGCTATATGCTTGCGGCCTTTGTTGGCATGCTTTGCATAAGTAGCATGCTTCTTTGCAATTTGAGCTTGAACTTGTTGATGAAGTCTTTGAATATATTCTGCCCTAGAATCACCTTCTACATTAAAATACTCATCAACAGATAAAGGAGTTAGATCTAAGGAGGTTAGGGGTTTAAATCCATAAATAACTACAAAATGAGAGTTATTAGTAGTAGAATGTAAAGTCCTATTGTATGCAAATTCAGCAATAGGTAAACAATCTTCCCACCCTTTTAAGTTCTTTTGAATAAGTGCCCTAATTAGAACCCCTAAAGTTCTATTTGTTACCTCGGTTTGGCCATCGGTTTGTGGGTGACTTGATGTAGAAAATAACAATTTGTTTCCCAACTTACTCCATAATGTCTTCCAAAAGTAACTTAGGAATTTGACATCTCTACCACTCACAATGATCTTTGGAACTCCATGTAGCCGAATGATCTCCTTCATGAATAAATCCGCTACATGACTTGCATCACTTGTTTTCCTGCAAGGAATAAAGTGAGTCATTTTAGAAAAGCGATCTACAACAACCATAATACTATCCATGCCTCTTTGTGATCTCGGCAATCCAAGGATAAAATCCATAGAAACATCAATCTATGGTGAGGATGGAATAGGTAAAGGCATGTATAATTCATGAGCTTTGCTTGTACTTTTAGCCTGTTTACACTTAAAACAAAGTTCACAAACTTTTCTAACATCTCTTTTCATCTTGGGCCAAAAGAAGTGTTCTTGCAATATGTCTAAAGTTTTTACAACTCCAAAATGCCCCATGAAGCCGCCACAATATGCTCCCTAACAAGTAAATCTTGAATTGAACAAGATGGAATATACGATTTATTTTTTTTGAACAAAAAGCCATTAAACCTATAGAAAGCCGAGAGCTCACATGCTAGATATAAGGCTGAAAAATCATTATCATGTTCATATAAAGCTTTAATATGTTCAAAACCTAGCAATTTAGCATGCATTACCGAAAGTAAAGTGTACCTTCTAGATAGAGCATCGGCTACAATGTTTTCCTTACCTTTCTTGTACTTAATGATGTAGGGAAAAATATCAATAAAGGAAACCCATTTAGCATGCCTTTTGTTCAACTTACTTTGCCCTTTTAGGTATTTGATGGATTCATGGTCCGTATGTATAACAAGCTCCTTCGGAATCAAATAATGTAGTCATGTCTCCAAAGCTATAACAATTGCATAAAACTCCTTGTCATAAGTTGGATAATTAAGTGTAGGTCCACTTAATTGCTCCAATACCTATTCCTGAAGCATCACATTCAACTTCAAAAATTATATACCCACTCTCCTTCTCAGAAACATATTGTAGCATTAGATATCTTAGATGGTTTGCGCGTTGTTTTAACTATCGTTCCTTCATCCTGGAAACTGATTGTCTAGACATCGTGACAAGTATTTGTGAATATGAAGAGGTCACTCCCTTATTTTATTTTTTTGATGAATAAGGACCTCTCCCCTATTGGTCACATAGTTCACGAGATTATGCATATACTTGGATCTTTTGAAGATTCTGTTAGTTTTCTTAAACGTTATGTTGTTTATAACTTAGCAAAACACTCTATTGATATGTATCCCTCAAACAATCGGATGTATTACTATCTTCATGTTACTACATTTGTTTTTTTGACAAATAATGAATGAATTTACATTTCGCCTAAAAATAAAGAAAGAAGACATAAGCTTAAAAAAATGGGTGCTATTTTGGCACCCCGCTCCTGTAATCCCTAAGGGTTAATGTGATCAATCTTGTTTTGATGATAACAAGACATTGAGAAGTTCTAATGTTTGTATGAGTTTATATTTCAATGTTAGGATATTATATTCTCACACTTGCATTGTAAAATAGCTTCTTGTGGATATCAAAGATCATTCTATTACAAGAAGAAGCTACAATTTGCAATTCTCCATGGCACAAGCTTAAAGGTCATCCACAATGCCATTGGAAGATATTACAAAATCAAAGAAAGATCTTCTTGTGGATTTCAAAGATCATTGTACAAAGAAGAAGAAGCTACATTTTGCAAGTCTCCATAACACAAGCCTAAAGGTCTTTTCTACTTTGTCACTTTTGATTGTTCCAAGACTCAAACAACTATAAAATCTCGGAAGACCATGTTATAGGTTAGTTGACCGAACCTTTGTTTCGGAAGCCCAGACCACCATTTGCAGCCGACCGAGATGAGAACAGAAGCCTTTGAACTTAACTTCGGAAGCACTTTGGATGACCTACTGCCTAGTTCGGTCGACCGAAGTTGTCATTGTTAGAGGAATAACCGGGTCACAAACAAGTGCGCAGCGGAATAAAACTTGACCCGCCTCTACCAGGATCTTTCACGAGTAAGAACCTACGACTACGGGATAGTGTTATACCTTTTTAGATGCTAGAATAGCCGAAACGCTTTCGGTAGTAGTTGTGACGAACGGAACACCACAATGCAGGCTCCGTCTCTCCCAGTATCCACTCGATCTTCCGGGGATGGTCTTCTACTGCTTGGTGCTAGCCAACGCCTTGTAGAAGCTTTGAAGACTCTTTAATGGAGTATGTATCTCTGACCTTTTAGAAGAACAAGATACAAGATTTCTAACTTATTTTCTATTAGCAAAAGCCAGAAAACAAGTCTAGAGAATCTGTCTTTTCTTTTCTCTCTAAAGCTCTCTTTTCGCTCTTCTCTCTAAGCTTCAAAAGCTGGAGAAAAATCTGATTAGAATGATTAGGAAAATCAGTATTTTCCTAGTCTATCAAGAGAGAGTGGGGAGAGTGAAAGGGGGAAGTGGGAGATCATAGAGGAAACTACTCCACCACTTTAACCACCTTCAAGAGATAAAATGGGTGGATAATATCTCTAATTGTCCAGCCATAAGGTCGGTCCAAAACGGGTCGGTCGGCCCAATCATATTGGTCGGCCCAATCCAATCCCGGTCCGGCCCGGCCCGAAGCCGGCACGGCCCAATCGAATTGATTGATCAAAATGGGTTGGTCGGCCCAACTCGATTAAGGGCCCAATCCAATCCCGGCACGGCCCGGCCCGGCCCAATCGAATTGGCGCACCGTAGATTAAATGTACTCCAACAAGCCCAATCCGGTTGATCTATGAGTGCGACCCGAGAGGTATCTATGGCGTTGGTCGTGACATCATATGTCACGAGTAATGAGAGGTATCTAGCAACGCATCATTACCCCCGATTCATAAATATCTGGTGATTTATCATAATCACAACATTTGACATTTGTAGTTAAATCCTTTTGTCCTTGATATCTAGATTGAACACAAGTCATGGAAAAAAGTCACACTTGTATTGTCCAATCTTTTAGTTTCTTGATTCGCGAGTAGACTAATCAAATGACATCAATATCATATATTGATTCACTTGTTCATGGCCATGAATTAGTCAGACTCCATCAAGGGGCCCAAGATATCGCTCCTGCTATATAGGAGGGACAAATCCTTTCTGCATCCCACTTATCCTGAACAAGATTCGTGATATACCCAATAAATGCCTTTATTGCTCACCCAGTTACGGATAGCGTTTAACATTATCAAAGCATAACACTAGCCATGCAAGAACTCTTGTGAGACCTCAAGTCGAAGGATCTCATATACAACCCAGTCAAAATTTGAGAAACACCGTTGACTATTATATAACAACCCATGGTGTGTTTCTCATGTCGGGTCTGTCCAGTATAATGATTCTCTAATCATATATACCCATGTGACGATCCGATATCTTATATCAATCACTGCACATACTAGTCTTGCGCATTATTATTGTCCTCGAAGATTCCATAATAATGTTCGACTAGGGACGTTTCAGAATAGTATCTCATAACAATTATGAATATCATAACAATTATGAATAATATTCTAAGGACATATTACTTATTTATGTTGTTAAGAACGCAGAAACATAATGAATAATAATGGAATTAATGCCTTTTTATTCATCAAAATGAAAATTACATAAATACGGTAAATAATCTCCCACTTGCAATAAAGACCCAAATTACAATAAATGGTCTTTAGGGCATACTAATGACTGTCTCTAAAGATCAGCCCTCTAGATATCGGATACCCATGGAGCTAGTGTGACGATCATGCTGCTGCTGCGTCAGTGGATCGGCGACATTGTCTGCCGAGTCTACTCTACATATATGCACATCACCTCTCTCTATAATCTCGCGGATTAGGTGAAATCGCCGTAGTACATGTTTGGACCTCTGGTGAGATCTAGGTTCCTTAGATTGGGAAATAGCCCCATTGTTATCACAATAGAGGTCTATCGTGTTCGCAATACTAGGAACCACATCGTGGTCGGAAATAAATTTCTGATCCAAAGCGCCTCCTTAGCATCGCTTCACAAGCTGCTATGTACTCGACCTCTGTCAGTAGAATCTGCGATGGTTGATTGCTTTGAAGCTGCTCCGACTCACAGCACCTCCATTCAAGTTAAACACATATCCCGATTGCGATCGGAAATCATCTCTGTCGGTTTGGAAACTAGCATCGGTGTAACCACTTACAGCGAGCTCATCCGCCCCTCCATAAATCAAGAATGTATCCTTAGTCCTTCGCAAGTACTTGAGGATATTCTTGGCTGAGATCCGATGACGTTCACCGTAATTAGGCGGTATACTGCTCGTAATGCTTAAAAGCAAACGATACATGCAGGGCGAGTACATATCATGGCGTACATGATGGATCATATGGGTGAAGCATAAGGTATCTCTTTCATGCGTTCTAATTCGGCGGGCGTTTTAGAACACTTGTTCCTTCGGCAGAACAGATTACCATGTGCTATAGGACAAAGGCCCTTCTTAGACTCTTGCATTCTAAACCGCTTTAGCACCTTGTCTATATATGTACTTTGACTTAGGCCAATGAGTCTCTGGATCTATCTCTATAGATCTTGACTCCCCGAGAATATAGTCGAGCTCGCTTTAAGTCTTTCATAGAGAAACACGTACTCAACCAAGCCTTTCTGAGACTTTAAGGTTGGTATGTTGTTTCCAATGAGTAGTATGTCATCTACATACAAAACCCGGGAGAATACAATTGAGCTCCCACTAACCTTTTTGTAAACACAAGGCTCATCCTCATTTCTAATGAAGCCCGAAACTCACGGACGGCATCATTAAAAGCGGATGTTCGACTTCGAGAAGCTTTGCTTGAGTCCATAAATGGATCTTTGAAGCTTACATACTTTTCCGGCATTCTGCGGAGTGACAAAACCTTGAGTGTGTCATATACACATCCTCATCAAGTTTTCCATTAAGGAAAGCGGTTTTGACATCCATTTGCGGTTTCGTAGTCATAGTAAGTCTGCGATAGCAAGCAAAATCCGAATGGACTTGAACATAACTACGGGGGAAAAAGTCTCATCATAGTCAATACCATGAATTTGTTTGAAACCTTTCGCAAAATCCGAATGGACTTGTACATTCCCTTCCATGTCGGTTTTAATCTTAAAAACCCATTTGCACCCTATGGGAGTTACCCCTTCGGTGGATCAACCAAGATCCGAGACTTGGTTAGTGTACATGGAGTCCATTTCGAGATCTCATGGCTTCGAAGCCATTTCTCGGAATCACAGGGCTATTAATTTCTGTTTGTAGGTTGAAGGTTCATCGTGATCCACAAACATAACATCACCATGTTACGTTATGAAAAATCCAAAATTTTTCAGGAGGTGGGACGACGAACTCTACCGGACCTACGCAATTCTTGTGTTTCTTGAGCGGGTGTTGGGTGCTACTGGCTTGTTTGTGGCACTCTTTGCACAACAACTTGTGGAGTCTGTTCATTTTCCATCTCATCATTAGTGCTAGTTTGAGAGTCCGGAACTTCGAGTAAGTTCTACGCTACTCCCATTCGTGTTTCTAGAAACAAATTCTTTTTCTAGAAAGACTCCCAGTCATGAGCAACAAACACTTTGTTCTCTTTAGAGATATAAAAGTAGTATCCTTTAGTTTCCTTAGGATAACCTACAAATATGCACTTTTCGATTTTGGAGCCGGCTTATCGGGAAGTCGAGCATTTTACAAAAGCTTCACGACCCTCAAATCTTAAGGGAAAGACAAAGCTGGGGACGCTTCCCGAGTCCATAGCTCGTATAGCGTCTTTGCAGCTGATTTAGATGGAGCAGCGGTTAAGTGTTAAAGGCTGCTTTGTCTCTAGTGCGTGTCCCCAAAAGGAATTGGGCGAGGCTCGTGTGACTCATCATAGAGCGAACCATATCTAATAAGGTTACGTTCCTCCTTTCGAATACACCATTCCATTGTGGAGTAGGCTGGAGGAGAAAGTTGTGTAACGATTCCACAAGCTTTTAGATAGTCACGGAATTCTTGACTCAAGTATTCTCCTCCTCGATCGGATCGAAGAACCTTAATACTCTTGCCAAGTTGGTTTTCTACTTCTAGTTTAAACTCTTTAAACTTAGCAAATGCTTCGGGTTGTGTTTCATCAAGAACACATATCCATACCCTACTGAAGTCATCGATAAAGGTAATGAAGTAGAGGTAACCACCCTCGCATGTATATTAAAAGGGCCACATACATCACTATGTATTAGTCCTAATAAAGCATCGGCTCTCTCACCTAGCTTAGTGAAAGGTGATCGTTTGTCATCTTACCCTAACAAACAAGATTCGCATCGATCATAAGACTCGAAGTCAAATGATTCCAATAGCCCATCTTTATGGAGTTTGGATATGCGGTCTTCGTTTATGTGGCCTAAAGCGACAATGCCAGAGGTATGTCGGATTAGAATCATTAGTCTTAATCCTTTTGGTATTTATATTTAATATTGGCATATCAAGATCTAAAACATATAGACCATTAATCAAAGAGCGCTTGCATAAAACATATTATCCAGAAATAACGACAATCGTTGGTTTTTGATCGAAATCTCAAAACCTTTCTTGTCCAAACAAGAAAGCTGAAATAATATTCTTAATTAAACTAGGTACATAGAAGCAGTTTTCTAAACCCAAAACAAGCCACGAAGGCAAAGTAAAAGTACAAGTCCCTACGACTAGTCTTTGCAACACGTGCTCAGTTGCCTACTCGTAGTTCCACTTCACCCTTTGCCAACTCTCTACTCCTTTGCGGTCCCCCTGCACATTAGTACAAATGTGAGAACCACATCCAGGTATCAAATACCCAAGAAGTAGTTGTATTTAAATTGATATCAATCATATTAATATCTACAACATAAATACACGAGCACGAAGCAACAATTGCTTTCTCCTTTTCCGACCTTTTTCCCTGCAAGATAGCTTTTGCGAGTTCCTTTTCCAGTGACCATTCTCACCACAATGATGACGAGATAGAGTCCTTGGCTACACCACCCTTAGGTTTCGAGTGCATTGTTGAAAGTGGTTTGCTTGCCATCAGGGCTTACGCTTTCGGTTTGCCTTTGGATCTCACAAAACCTTTGCCTTTGCCACTTTTGCACCATCGGTATGGTGTTGGGCTTGGACTTGCCTATTTCCTTCTCGGCAGTCCTCAGGCATGTTCAACAACTTTCGAGCAATGGCTTGTCAATTTCATTCATGTGATAATTTAGAATGAAGCTGATCGAATGACTCGAGCAACGATTGCAAGATCAAATCGATCGACGACTCTTGTCCCCAAAGGAAATCCCGGTTTTTCAAGGTTACGAACATAACCTATCATCTTAAGAAACGTGAGTTCCTATTGGCATTCCCTCGGACATTTTTGCCTTTGAAAGAGAGATTTCGATACATCGAATCTCTCCGGCGTGCTGCCCTGATATAGTTGCTTCGGGTGAGCCGACGTCTCATAAGCCCCCGTGTCCTCATGTTGCTTCGAAGCTCGAGTTCATGGTGACAAGCATGAGGCTAGACACATCTAAAGCATCACTAACATGCTTCGATAAGCACTTCTATCGGCACGAAGCGCAAGCCTGCAGTGTAGCGAGGAATAGAGTCATTCCGGGGACATACGACTTTCTTTCATGCTTGAGAACGATTCTCGAGTTCTGAACCAGTCGAGGAAGTTAACTCCCTCTAATTTGTCCTTCTCAAGGGACGAACGCGATGATAGTGTTTGGTTTGAATTTGCCATTTTTCTACAACAAAATACATATGCAAAAGTAAAGTCATTTGTAAAAAAATCATTATTAGGTCTTTATCTTTTTAATGATTTCTCCCACTATTTTCTTCGAGTGAATAACCCTCATTATCAACTCGGAAAGTTCGTTAACTTTCTAGCGGGCCAAAATCCATATTTCACCTGCGTTACGAGTCGGCTTTGGTGATCACCCAAAAACTTAGTTATTTAGGTAGGCAACGTTTGCCAATTACATCAAATTATGTAATTCTTGGTTAGTTGAGTGAATAACATTTATTCAAGCGTATCATTATACACTTTTCTCAACTCTTTTGCCTCTAGATCCTCAATCCATTTATTGAGATAATCCAGTTAACTAGGACCCTAAGTTTTAGCCGGCGGATATCACAATTATCCTTCGCGCCTCACCCGGATATACACGTATGCACATCTTTGGCATGTCCCATACTAATGTCGATCTAGGCCTTGACGAGGGCCAAACTTAGGAAGGTACTAATTAATATTTAATTGAGGGGTTTTGTTTTTAACAATCTCACCCGAGAAAAGCATAAATAAAAGCAGATTATGCTTATATACATATGCATCCAATACATAAAAGTAAAATGCAATAGTAATCGCCATATCCTATTCGGTTTTTCCAAGCCAATGGAAAAACCATTAGTCAATCTAAGGTGTGAAAAGAAAAAGCATTATATTCTACATCGTCTTAACCTTCAGTTGGTTGCCTCCATATCTTCATCGCTGTACCTTCTCCTAATCTAGAATTACAAAATTCTAAGGAAACCTCGAGTTACATTCGAGGGATTTGATGAGAATAAAATTACAACTTTTGATAATAAAATAGGCACGATACGCGAGATCGTATTATAAAAATAAAACCAACGAGTAAAAGGCGATTACTATGCATCATGCTCAATTAACATAACAATTTATGAAAAATAATGAGCAACAAGCAAAGCAGAACATTTCATATTACGGCGATTCGGTTGGCCGGGCCATCAAGCTCGGTCGGCCGAATAAAGCATCTTGAGAGTACTCGGTTGACCAACCGAGTACTTGGTCGACGAAGACCAACTTCGGTTCGACCGAACACCCTCTCGGTTGATCCGAACCCAAATCATTTAGCTCATCGACCTTACCTCGGTCGACTGGAGACGAGTCCCGGTCGACCGAAATGCTGACCGAGATTTTTCCAACTTTTGAATGACTTCAAAAGCTGGAAAATCTCAATTCTCATACATTCAAAATGATGAAAAATATATGTCATACATAATTTACAACATTTCTAGCAATCCTAAGGCATGCAAAACATAGATTCAAAATCTATATGCTAACACTATAACACATAAAGTCTATAGGGAACTCGTGAGTGGCTCTGATACCATTTGTTAGAGGAATAGCAGGGTCACAAACAAGTGCGCAGTGGAATAAAACTTGACCCGCCTCTACCAGGGATCTTTCACGAGTAAGAACCTACGACTACGGGATAGTGTTATACCTTTTTAGATGCTAGAATAGCGAAACGCTTTCGGTGGTAGTTGTGACGAACGGAACACCACAATGCGAGCTCCGTCTCTCCCGAGTATCCACTCGATCTTCAGGGGATGGTCTTCTCTGCTTGGTGCTAGCCAACGCCTTGTAGAAGCTTTGAAGACACTCTTTAATGGAGTATGTATCTCGACCTTTTAGAAGAACAAGATACAAGATTTCTAACTTATTTTCTATTAGCAAAAGCCGGAAAAACAAGTCTAGAAAATCATCTTTTCTTTTCTCTCTAAAGCTCTATTTTCTCTCTTCTCTCTAAGCTTCAAAAAGCTGGAGAAAAATCTGATTAGAATGATTAGGAAAATCAGTATTTTCCTAGTCTATCAAGAGAGAGTGGGGAGAGTGAAAGGGGGAAGTGGGAGATCATGGATGAAACTACTCCACCACTTTCTCCACCACTTTAACCACCTTCTAAGAGATAAAATGGCTGGATAATATCTCTAATTGTCCAGCCATAAGGTCGGTCCAAAAGCGGGTCGGTCGGCCCGATCATATTGGTCGGCCCTAACCCGATCAAGGGCCCAATCCAATCCCGGCCCGGCCCTGCTCGAAGCCCGACACGGCCCAATCGAATTGATTGATCAAAATGGGTTGGTCGGCCCAATCATATTGGTCGGCCCAACCCGATTAAGGGCCCAATCCAATCCCGGCACGGCCCGACCCAATCGAATTGGCGCACCTTAGATTAAATGTACTCCAACAGTCATGTCAAAGAAAAAATATAGCCGTTGTAACTCGATTTGTTTGCAATTTTTGGATCCTTTAAATAGACTTTAATGCTGATTTTTGTAAATGGCTCAAGCCAATAGAGGGGCCTTAGTATACAAGTTTTAGACAAGAAAATCAAACACTTTCATAAGCTTAATTCTTCCAATCATTCATCAAAACATTTCTATTTGAGAAAGAGTTTCATCTACATATTCTTTCATTCTCAAATATGAATTAGAGCTTACATTGTTATATCCAATCCTTAGAGTGATTTCTTTTTCTTAAGCTTGAATGTAAAAATCTGATGTGTTGAGATTATCTTTCTTTGTAATGGGTTGAGTGGCAATGCTTGTTTGTGATAGTGGTGGTTTTGGGCCTCCAATGAGTTGGAGTGGATCTTTCTTGTAATCGTAGGAACTAGAGTGAATGGTGAACCTGAAATAGAAGTAGGTTTGATGTGTTCGTAAAACCTCCTCACTTAGTAGACTAGGTTAGAGAAAGAGTTCCCAATGGTAGAAGGTTACATGAGTGTGTAAAAGACCATTAGTTGGTTTGTCCTTCCTTGTAATGTCTCAAGACAAGTTAGTGGAAAATGGCCAAAATTCTTGGGTGTGTCCCAAGGTAGTGGATGTAGTCTTTGAGATCGAACCACTCAACATCCTTTTGTTTGATCTTCTAACTCTATCTCTTTACTTTCAAGTTCTTACATTATACTTGTGCTTATATTTACATGAACTTGATTGTATGAGGTTTGATTGATTATATGGAGTTAGATCAATTTCTTGTTATATCTTCCCTTGGCTTGGGCATAGGACTTGTATTTAGAGATCTTAATAGCATTATATATCTCTTGCTAGATGCTAGTCCTCATGATTTGTGTTTGCTCTTGAAAGCTTTGCGTATAGGAATCTTGACCTAAACAATACTTGATCATATTCATTGTCTTGTATTCCTATGTGTTGCATTTACAGACATAAGTCATCTAAGTGATAATCCTTTAACTCACCTTATATTCTTAATAAACATAATTATTGTTAAGATGATCACTTAGGAAAAAATTGTGGTAGAATAATTCAAATTATTTGAAAAACGTATTCACCCTCCTAGGTGTCGCGTGTTTGTAGTGCGATGGGGGGGGTGAGGGAGGCCACATGCCAGAATTTCGGGTGTGTTGGGGTCGCGGGTTGGGGTCGCGGGTTGGGGCGCGAGAGGGGATGTTCTCCTTTTCGTTTCACTTTCTCAATCTAATTAATTGCACAAGATGTGCCTTGATCTATGCCGATCACTATCAATTTCAAAATGGACCTTACTAGGCTATTAAAATTATTGGATAGGAATTGGATAAAACTTCAAATTTGAATCTTATACCAACAGGGGTGAATAGTGTTAATTTAAATTTTATCCAATCCTATCCAAAAATTCTAGTAACAAATCATTTTCTTTTCAAAATATCATGTTTACAATGTGTTCAGTATGTTTCAAATTGTTAAATACCGATAAGGAAAACTGTCAACCTAGTTAATTGTACAAGATTTGCCTTGATCTAACCTCTATGTTTCAAATTATTAAATACCGATAAGGAAAACTGTCAATTTAGTTAATTGTACAAGATTTGCCTTTATCTATGTCAATCAGTATCGATTACTACCTCCATTCTATAATATAAATCGTTTAATATATGCAACGAAATTTAAGGGAAAAAAATAAGGTACTTTGTTAGTCAAAATATCAATATTACTATTTTAAATAGAATTAGTAGTATATAAGTCATATTTAAATGAGTAATATTAATATTTTGAGTAATAAAATACCTTACTTTTTACTTTATTAATTTTTATTACATATCGTAATACGAGCGAGTATAAAATAACACATTTACATTATGTTCCCAATATGTTCCAATATTTTAGAGAGATAATGAGTTGGTAAAGAGAAGAGATGAATCTAAAAAAATGAGGGATAATAGCAGTAAAAAGAAATAGGAGTGTTATTTTAGATGCCGTTTAAAAATAGGAAATATCTGATATGGACCGGGTCCATGTGGACCATGTGGTCCAGATTTGGCCACATCCCTTCAGAATGAAGAGAGAGAAGGAAATGCAGTGATGTGGCCAAATCTGAACCGCATGGTCCATGACAGAATAGACCTTAAAAATAAGCCACCAAACCCCGTGTGCCAAACCCAAGATCAAAACGGAAACCCAATCTGCGGCAGCCGACTTCTAGTCATCAGTTCTCACTTCCCACCAGCAGTTTCCACCGAGAAGCCTCCCATGGCTTCCGAGAAAGAAGTTGCCGTCGCTGCTGCCTCTCTACCATCTGATTCTCCTACAATGTAATGAATACTAACACATAAATTCTGGTTCTCTCTCTCTCTCTACAATTGGATATTATTCTTCAAGGAAATTTACTCTTTTCTTTTTGGTTTTGTTTTCTCTGTTAATTTTTATGTTTAGATTTGACAAGATCATCAACAAGGAAATTCCTGCTACTATTGTTTACGAGGATGACAAGGTATCAAATTATGCCTTCACTTTTCACTTGTTTTGATTATGATACATAAGGAAAAATCCAAATGGATTGTTGAAGATGTAACTAATGTCCTGCTAACTAGGCTTACGAAAATTCCCAGAATCTATGTATATGTATATTTTTATAGAAATATGTGGCTGTGTATGTGTAACTATTCAATTTCTTTTAATTAATTCCGTAATGTTATAGTCAGATTAGCAAACTGCAAATTCCAATTATCTGAGAAAAGAGATAAGGGGTGAAAAGGGGGACATGAAAATTTGATTAAAACTTCGGCTAGAAACTAAAAGTAGAACAATCATATCTTTATAGCTAATAGCTGTACATTTATAAAGGCAGTGGCGGATTCAACATTTTCAAATCGTCAAATTTTCTCTAGGGAAAGGTCATTTTGTCTGAGCAATCTTTTAAAAAGTTATATTTTGCACCGTGACGTATATTTCTCGTTCCGCCCCTCTATAGAGGGCTTTAATGAGCGGTAGATGTAGATTAAGAGTGTTTTAAGAATCAGCTAAGCGCTTATCTCAGTCAAATCATGAACTTCAATTTCTTCAGTCATTTGCATCAAACAGCATTGTCAGGAAACTTTTCATGTCCAATCTTTCCTCCTAAACCCAGGTAAAAGGAAAAGTTCATTTCAAGCTTCCTCCGACTCATATTTAAATATTTTCCTTCACAAATGAGACAATATAATTTCAATACTTTGCAGACCTTCTAAATCTTTTGGAACTAGAGAAAATGGGGCTATCTGGGATTAATCTGGCACCGTTTTACTTATTGCATTATATCCCTGTTAAAAGTCTATTGCACCTTTCTTTCCAGTTTATTGTCTCACTTCTTAACTTGTAAGCCTTTTCTTTATATGTTAATTATGTTTCCAATGGCTGGATATTTATCGTTATCTGCATGTACAAGCTTACTAAGTGTGAAATTTGTACTTTTTATTACTGAGCATGCATTTTCTAGGTTAAAGATTGATAGTTTTGCAAGTAAAAATTGTGTCTGTTTATCTCTATTATATGCGTGTTTGCTTTATCTTGTTAATTCTTGTGGTACTGGCAGGTTTTGGCTTTTAGGGACATAAATCCTCAAGCACCAACACACATTCTTCTTATTCCTAAATTGAGGGATGGCTTAACTGGAATCTCGAAGGTATTTTATAGATAGTTATAACACCTCCCTATCATGGATGCCTTAAGAGCTTTGCTATTTTTTATTTTTTATTTTTGTGGAATTTTAACCACCTGCAAATAAAATAAATGGGTGCAGGTCAGTATTTAGCCCATTCCATGTTTATGAAACACCAATGGTAAATGAAAACCAGATGACAAAAGGAGTTGGTAGGCTACAGTTGCTCCCCCGTAATATTTGCAATAGTTTAGGATAGTAGAAGTAAAACATAGTATATGGAGTGTAAGTTTAGTACTAGTAGAACTACAGAGCAAACCGTACTAACTTTGGGTGACAAATATTCCAGAGAGCGAGTATTTTCAATATCTTGGTTCTATTATTCAAAAGGACGGGGAGTTTGGCGGAGATGTGGCGCATCGAGTTAAAGCTGGTTGACTGAAATGGAAGAGTGCAATGGGTATTTTGTGTGATCGTAATGTACCGCTGATATTGAAGGGAAAGTTTTACAGAACCGCTGTTAGACCGACATTGTTATATGTCAAATAATGTTAGGCAACTAAGAGGTGTCATATTAAGAAAATGCATGTAGTGGAGATGCGTATGTTAAGATGGATGTGTGGGCATACGAGAATGGATAGAGTGAGGAATGAGACTATTCAGAAGAAGGTAGGTGTAGCACCTATTGAAGACAAGATGAGAGAGAACCTTTGCGTTGGTTTGGGCACATTAAAAGAAAGTCAAGTGATGCTCCAGTTAGGAGAATTGAAGGATTACGTAATATTGAGGACGTAAGAGGTAGAAGGAGACCGAGGAAGACTTGGACGGAAGTGAAAAAAGGGGATATGAATTTGCTAGAATTAGATGAGAGCAGTGTTGTCAATTTAGCGAGATAGCGGAGTGGAGCGGCCTTTGGCCGCTATGAATCTTGAATAGCGTTGCGGATTTTGGGTGCGGACCATTGCGGCCACTATTGCGGCTCAAATAGCGGCGGGGATAGCGGCTCTATTTGGATCATCATTGAAAAGTCTTTTTCCCATTAAAATAAAATAAAATAAGGGCAAAATGATAATAACAACCTTAAAACCCCCTAAACCTAAACTACAGCAGCTTAAAGCAAATAAAAACCTTCTGCTCCTTTTTCTTCTCATCTATTCAACGCAGCAACAAAAAAATAACTTATGCTTCTCTTCTTCTCATGTATTCTCAAATATATATTTTTAATTATTTGCATAGAATTCCAAATAGCGCCACTCCCGCTATCCGCTATCCCGCTGTAGCGTTTTCGGGGTCGGCCGCTATCTGGGATTGATAACACTGGATGAGAGTTTTGTTTGGGATCGAAAGGAATGGAGAGAATGCATCCATGTGGATGCCCTTACGTGATTCTTTCTTTGGTTCATGTAGCCGACCCCAATCTTTTGGGATTAAGGTTTGGTTGTTGTTGTTGTTGTTGTTGTAGTGCTGTAATCTAGTTAATTATATTGATAAACCTGAACAAGTTTTTCAGAATTTTTGGTTTTTGCTAAAGTATGCAAACTTCTATTTAGGTCTATTATGAGTGAATAATAGATAATAAAGACACCTCTTTTTGTTATGAAACTTCTCAAAATTAACTTTACATCCCTTTTCAGCTTTTTAGATAGACGATATAAACAGAAAAGACATCTGAGCTGTTGTGTCCTTGATTCTTTCAAACCCCGGTATTGTGTATTTGGACTATTTTTCTTTTGCGAATGAAAATATGAATTCTAGAGTGAAAAAAAGTGAATTCCATGATGAAAAATGGTAGGAAAAAGTACATTGATTTACAATTTGGAAAATAGACTAAACGCACGCTAAGTGTCCCGAGTATAGCCTTTTGCAAAGAAAATTTCCAATTTCTTTCATTGTTTAAAATTCTTTCGCAAGCTTTATTGTTCTTTCTTGTAAATGAGTGAAGATGAAAAAGATGGTTAAATTTTATGAGCAAAATGATAAATCTAAATGTCTCGAAAATCCTGCATATTCAGTTTGCTACAATTATGTGAAACCGTTGTTACACTAGGAACCTACATCCTGCTGTGGCGGAAAACCGTGTATGTGACTTTCTGCTTACCTTTGTTCTTCATCTCTTTTAATAATTTGAATATGATCATTCTGTGTATTTTCCCTTTCTCTCACCCCTATAATCAGCAATCTGGTTTTGAGGTCGATTTTCAAGATGCATTCATATATCACCTAAACAATATGGGTGTGGAATGGAAAGACTAAGGCTTAGAGGATTTGGAAGATCATAAATGGTATTATAGACTTGTAGTTAATGGTATTTTTTGTTGTTTGTAACAAATATTGGTTTTTTTTATCAGTTTGGTTTGCTTTATATAATTCATTAGTAATAGCTCTAAATAATAGATGAGTATTGTAAGGTTTTTCCTCTTTACTCTCTTACTCGAATTCTTCTCTCGATGATTCATTCGTTCTCGTTTTAAAGTTCCACTCTCGCTTCATACATTAGGCAACATCGTATCATCCACAGTTAAAAAGTCGAGATAGTATTGGAACAGATCATCGAAAGGAAAAATTCAGTAATCCCCAAAACACAGTGGAATAAAATAGCGGGATTACGTTACTTTAAAGGATCAATTCACGAGAAAGAACCAAAACATTGTGATAAGATTTATACCTTTATTGATCTAATCGTTGTCTTTCGGATTTCGCTACTTAGAACCACCAACGATGAGCCTTCGGGACTCCGTCTTTACTGAGTATCCACACACTAACCTCCGAGCTTGTTACTCGCGTCTCGGATGCTAGTCCAAAGAGCTCCGAAGTTTGGAAGCACTTTTCTCGAAATCCATAAAGTATAGGAAACTTAGGAAAACCGGAAATCAAAGAGATAAAAAAATTGTATTTTCTTCTCTTTTGATTGTTCTTGAGAGTGTATAATTCAAGAAGAAAAATCCCAGATTTTTTTCTTCTATTTTGGCTGCTATGAATGGGGGAGAGTTGGAGAGAATAATTGTGATTAGAATGAACATTTCAATCTTCAAAGAAAATGAATAGTGGGTGAAACATCAACCCACTAACTCCATTTTCCCCACTTTTCTCTTCCCACTACACACACTACATATGCCACTCTCTCACACAAGGCATGTGCTGGGTTTTGACTTGGTCCAACTGGTCCTGGTCGACTGGAGAAATAGTTCTTGGTCGATCTGAGTGACAAACCATTTCGGTTGACTCGCGACGGATCTCGGTCGATCGGGGCCGGTCCCAACCAGTCGGCTTTTGCCCAATTCAATCGAACGCCCAATCCAATTGAGTCTGCCAATCTAATTGAGCAGCTATATCAAATGTAAACTTCATCAAGCCCAATCCAGTTGATTATAGTGTGCGACACTTTAAGTATTTGCTATGTTGGCCGTGACAACAATTGTCAACAGTAATGGGAGGTATCTAGCAACGCTTCATTACTCCCAATTCACAAATAGTTCCGGTGAACTTTTGGATCCAAATTTCCTAAGCAAACGATCTAATGCAAACTATATACTCGACTTTGGTTGTAGTTTAGGCAAGACACATATCCTGATTGCTATCTAAAATCGTTTCTATTGGTTTGGAAACTAGAATCAGTGTAACCAATTACAATGAGCTCGCTTCCCCATCGTAGATTAAGAACGTGTCCTTAGTCCTTCACAAGTACTTAAGAATGTTTTTGACGGCTATCTAGTGACGTTCACCATATGTGACCGGTATCTCGCTCGTTATACTCAAGCATACGAGACATCCGAGCGAGTACACAACATGGCATACATGATAGATCCAATTGCCGAAGCATATGGAATCTCACTTATGCTGTTCTTTCTCATTCGGTGTCTTAGCATACTGTTGTCTTGAAAGAGCCGTACCCAAGTGCTATAGGACAAAGGCTCTTTTTGGACTCTTGCATGCTAAACCGATTTAACACTTTGTCTATATAAGTACTCTGACTTAGGCCAAGAAGTCTACGCGATCTATCTCTATAGATCTTGACTCCTAAGATGAAGTTTGCTTCACCTAAGTCCTTCATAGAGAAACATTCCCAACTAGAACTTTACAGATTCTAAGGTTGGAATGTCATTCCCTATAAGTAGTATGTCATCTACATACAAAACCAGGAATACCACCGAGTTTCCACTAAACTTTTTAGAAACATAAGGTTCATCAACGTTCTTGATCAAACCGAACTTGCGTAAGACTTCGTTAAAACGTCGATTCCAGCTCCTGGAAGTTTGCTTGTTTGTTGGTTGTAGTAAGTTCGTCGTGATTAATAAACATAACATCTTAATGCTATGTTACGGAAAATCCAAAATTTTCGAGTGATCTACGAATTCTTGTGTTTGTAGAATTGGCTCCACAACAGCTTGTGTAACTTGTTCCAATTCCACTCGGTCACTCAGTGCTCGAAACCTTACCAAGTTCCTCGTAATTTCACCAAGCTCGGAATTTCATTAAGTTCCACGTGGCTCATCACGGGGTCGTCTCTCGAGTGGTCTTAGACGCATCAGTGATGCCGAGTGACCTCGCCTCGCCTTAGTCACTCCCCGACTCCGGGAAACGGGACAAACGCACTTCAATGGAAAATTCGTAAATAAACACAAAATAAATGGCACGGACAAATTGCACGAAAATCACTTCATTGATTTGAATGCATGATTACAGAGTTTGAATGTACAAATACGACTGAGGGGAGAGTCGCTTTACAATTGCTTGTTTGCTTGCTTGTGTGTAGTTTTTGTTCCCCCTATAAAGTGCTTAAAAAGCATTTGTCCAAATGCTGTGAGTGTACCACTTATTTCCCAGGAGGTGGGGAAAAATCCTAACATATGCTTTATATACATGATAATGACAAACTAGCTCGTGCATTATCTATTATATGTTTACAAAAGGTCACTCATCAAATTTGAGCTCATTCGGAGTTCATCCCGGGATGCAAAACGGCAAGTGCCAAGTTGTTGGCTCGATGGTGCTGCCATGTCTTGCATCTGCCTTGAGCGGCTGCTCTGGGCGCTGAGCTGCATGGCCGCTCAGGGCGAGACTGGCTGGGCGACGCTGCCGCCCACTTGGTCAGAGCGACCATGGTGCGACGCTGCTAGGGCATGGTCGCCGATCGCGACGCTGCACGCTGTTGGGGCGCACACCACATGGTAACTTCATGCAAAGAATTAAGGTGCTGAAAGCGTGGTCACTGGCCGCTAAGAGATGCTATATTCGTGCGACCCGTGACATCCTCCTCCACTTGATTTGGCGACGCCCTGCCGCCAGTAAATCGCCTTGTAGTCTTCTATCACTCGTTTAAAGGCTCTCATATCCGATTCTCTTTCCCAATCTGTCTTCTTCGTGTCCCGACCTCGCCAATGCACCAAGAATTCCATATAGTTCTTCTTACCCCTCCCGGTTGTCTGAGCATCAAGGATTGCCTCGGCTACTTTCTTACTCAATGTTGTTGAGGAGGGCGGATACCGTATGGTCGTGTCAACCGGCTCTTGTTGATTCTCATGATAAGGTTTAAAAAGACTTACATGGAAGACTGGGTGGATCTTCATGTCTGGCGGAAGTTCCACTTTGTAAGCAACTCCCCCGATTCTCTTCAATATAGGTACGGGTCCAATGTACTTGGGCATCGAGCCTCGTGTCTAACCCCTTTGTTTCTCTTGGGTTCTCTTTTAAGATGCCTTTTTACCATCACTTGATCCCCGACTCAACTCCACAAAACGCCGCTTCGATCGGCATACTTTTTTCATCCGCTCGCCGTCCCTTTCAAGGCACATCTTCGTAAGTTCTACATTCTTCTTCCATTCTCCCGGAGAAGTCCTGCGCCGCGAGGACTTGATTCCGACCGGCGTGTCTCGGCAGTATGAGGTAGTGAAGGTTGTTGACTCGACTCATAATCTCAAATGGGCTTTTGTTAGTAGCAGAACTCTTCTGCGAATTGAAGCAAAGTTGCGCCACATCCAAAAGTTCAACCCAATTCCTTTGGTTCATCCACACGAAGTGCCGCAAGTATTCTTCTAGCATTCCATTATATCTCTCTGCTTTGCCCATCCGACTCGGGACGGAACGCAGTAACTCATGCACAATTTAGTACCAAGCCGCGAAAGAGTTCGGTCCAAAATTTCCCTCAGTAAATCTTCCATCCCGATCACCGATTATCTCTCGGGGCACTCCCCAAAACTTCACCACATTTTGGAAGAACATTTTAGCAGTCTCTTCAGCAGTCACATATTTGGGTGCCGGAATGAATGTGGCATACTTAGAGAAACGATCAATCACCACCAAAATTGTAGCATTGTCTTCTATCTTCTGCAACCCCTGTAATGAAGTCTAAGGATACACTTTCCCAAGGTTTTTTCCTGCACTGACGAGAGGTTCAAGCGATCCCTCCTTTCTTCGCTCGATCTACCTCGTCCTTCTAACAAGTATAGCAAGTCTTCACAAAATCGAAATCTCATCCCGCATTTGGGGCCAATAGTATGCCCTTTCCACCAAGGCCATCGTGCGGTCTTCTCCTCGGTGTCCAGACCCCACAATGTATCTATGGCATTCCTCAATAATTCTTTTTCTCAAGTGTCCACCCTTTCGAACATGGAGACGATGGCCCCGTGTCATCGAAGTCCATCATCGACCCAAAATCTTCGAGTCTTTCCTTCTCTTACCATCGACATAAGTTGTTGTCCGTTGGGGGTCATTTGGCAAAAATTCACGTATCGCCTCTTTTATGCCCATGGAGAATTCGCTACTAGCCAAAGCCGAGAGTTGACTTGATGGAGCTAGTTCACCCCTCTCGGCTTAGAGCATCGGCGACCACATTTGTTGCACCCGCTCGTATTCTAGTGTGAAGTCGAATTCCGCTAGAAGTTCTCGCCAACGGGCTTGTCGTCCCCGTTAGTCGCGGCTGAGTCATGAAGTGGCTCACGATAGTGTTGTCCGTCTTCACAAGGAAAGCGAGCTCCCCAATAGGTAATGTCTCCATACCCGCAAACAGCTGGACTACAGCAGGAGCTCTTTCTCGTGTGCCGTACTTTCTTTTCGCTCGCTCGACTTCCTACTCTCAAAAGCTACCGAGTGGCCTTCTTGTATAAGCACCCTCCGAGGGCAAAGTCTCGAAGCATCAGTATGCACCCTCAAATGGCTTAGTCATGTCCGGTGAGCTCAGCACCGGTCGGTGGACATTTGTCTCTTCGAGTTCTCAAAGGCCAGTTGACATTTCGAGTCCCAATTCCACTCCATCTTCTTCGAGAAGCTCGGTCAAGTGTAAAGCTATCTTGGAATAGTCCTTCACAAATCGCCGATAGTAGTTGGCCGACCCCAAGGAATGATCTCGACTCGTGCGCAGATTCTTCGGGAGTCGCCACTCCTCAATGCCGAGATCTTCTTCTCATCCATACGAATGCATCCCGGTTCAATGATGTGACCAAGGAATGCGATTCTCGTTGAGCAAAAGCGCACTTGGACAACTTAGCATACAACTGGTTTCTCTCGAGGGCGAGCGAGCACCATCTCCAGGGTGTGCTACATGCTCCTCTAGGCGTTGCTATAGATAACAATGTCGTCCCAAGTATACGACCACAAACCGGTCCAAAATGTCTCTCAAAACTTGATTCATCAAGGTGCAAAAAGTCGTGAGGAGCATTGGTTAGCTCCGAAAGGGCATTACTGAGAAATTCAAATGCCCCATATCTCGTCACACAAGTGGTCTTCATTTCGTCTCCCTCCTTCACGCGTACTTGCACGAGAACTGAACGAAGATCAATTTTTGAGTAATACTCGCCCGACTCGGTTGATCAAAGCAATCACCCTAGCAGAGGTATAGGATACTTGTTCTTGATCGTGATCTTGTTGAGTGCCCGATAGTCCACGCACATGCGAAGAGAACCATCAGGTTTCTTTTGGAAAATTACTGGGGCACCATAAGAAGACCTTGCAGGAACGATGATACCGGCCTCCAGCATTTTCGTTAGTTGTTTTCGAAGCTCCGCAAGTTCGGGTTGAGACATACGAAAGACATACTAGGACGCTTCCCGGTTTTGCCCAATCCAATCGAGCGCCCAATCCAATTGAGCCTACCCAATCTATTTGAGCACCTATACCAAATGTAAACTCTAACAAATACGTATGCCATTAGCGATACTCAAACGAAAGTTCCATTGGGAGGGCTTTTAATGAGTTCTAAGGCAACATCCACTGGGTTTCCTTTATTACATGTCTATGGCTATTGGCTAGACTTACCTTTTTCATCAACATGTCATCTCTTGATTCTTTACCCAATTAAAACTTATTTTCCGTCCATCAAATTGTTTTCTATTTATTGATTTTAATTATCTGTCGTCTTCTCAACTTGTAGTTGACTGGGTCTGAGAATTAGTTGTGGACTATATTGTTGTGAATGAAAATTTTAGGCTAGAGGGCAGGGGCGAATAGAACAACAAAATAACTCATTAAATCATATACAATTGGGGGTATGGGCAGGGATGAATAAAAGACAAACCTAACCTTTAGCAATAAATGAATAAAGTGGCTGCTCCTAAAATACATCTGAAACAGATGGATTGGAAACTGACATAACATTTGGCTATAAATACACAAAGTCGCTGCTTATAGAATACCACTGAAATAGTAGTCCCACTGAAATATGGCAGGGCGAATCTAGAACTTAAATGAAAACTTCAAACAATCAGTTGTCGGAGCTACTAGAGTGCTGAAATTTCTAATAAACTCCGATAGAAAGTTGCCAAACCATGAAAACTTCTAACTTCACGCAAAGTGGTGGGTAAAGGCCAATTTAAAATTTCCTTTACCTTACTTGCATCAACCTCTACGCCGTTTGAGGAGACAACAAAACCTAAGAGTACTACACTTGAGCTCATAAAACTGCACTTCTTCAAGTTTATATATAGTTTCTCGCAGCGTAGTACTTTCATAAATTGCTGAAGGTCTAGATGGTCCACCTTAGTCTTACTATAGATGAGGATATTGTCGAAATATACCACAAGAAACTGCCCAATAAATGATTGAAGAACCTGTGTCATGCACCTCATGAAAGTACTTGGGGCGTTGGTAAGCGGTAAGCCTGAACGACATCACTAACCACTCAGAGTCCATCCTTCGTCTTGAAGGCTGTTTTCCAATTTTCACTCATCTCCTGGTCGAATTCTAAGTTGATAGTAGCCTTTTGTGAGATCAATCTTAGAATAGATAACTGAACCCGTCATCATATCTATTATATCATCTAACCGCGGTATCAAAAACCAGTAATTTACAGTTATCTTGTTGATTGCTCGACAATAACAACACATACTCCATGTTTCATCCTTTATAGGTGTAAGTAATGATGGAACAACACGCAGGCTTAAACATTCACGAATCAGCCCCTTCTATAGCAATTCTTCAACCTGCCTTTGGTTATGGTTGTGCTTGCTAGTTCCTTTTACTTGATATTTCCTCATACCTTCTGCACTCATGTCTCACTTCTCGATCATATAACCAGGGTCGGCCATGTAAGATATGTGTAATCGTCATTGGGATGACATCACACCAAATTGAATCAGTGTAGGAATCATGAGTTAGTCACCAAATAGCGTTAGTTTAATGGAATGCTACTGCTGTCTATCCATGAGACTTTATAAAGTTCTGGATGTGGTTCTGCCGTTAGCTTCAGTTTTTCGACCGTAGCTTCTGATACAACATTCATACAACTGCCCCCATAAATAATAAGCTTTCTGGTCACGTTCCCACAACAAACTAAGGTTTGGAATATTGATGTCCTTCTCCAGTCTTCCTTTTGCTGTTTAGGCGCTCTAAGAATACGCCGAACAACTGAAAGGAGGGGCGTGTCTTTGTCATCTTCTTCCAGATCATCATCCTCATGTCCCTCTAGTTTTTCATAAAAATCAGCTACTTTCCCTTCAGCATGGTCCACACCAACATGAAGGTTCTTTTTTGGGACAATCCCAAGAATAATGCCCTCTAAGTCGGCAATTGAAACACTCAAGGTTCGCATCTTGCCTTCTATTTTCTGGCCCTTTATTTCTGATATTTTATTAGGTTTGTTGTTGGTTGTAGTTGTTGAATTTGTGCCTTGTGCATTGGAGGTAAACCTCTGGTGGTATTAGCCTCCCCAGCTTGAAAAGGAAACCTTCTACCGAGCTGTTTTTGATTTCCTCTCAATCTTATGTGCCAACTGGAATGCATCGTCCACTGAGTTTATTTGGTGGGTTACCCATCTAGTTGCGAATTTCAAGTCTCAATCCTTGTATAAAGCGAGATAAGGTCTGTCGATGATCTTCAGACTTCAGTTCCTCTACAATGAAATTTTCAGCTCCTCGAACATATTCATATACTCAATTACAGTCATACTCCCTTGTCTAAAAGGTATGAGCTCATTTAAGAGATCTGCTGATAATATCAGGGTAGATATTTTTGCTTCAACTCCGGTTTCATCTCTTCCCAGGTTACTCGGTAATTTCCTGCAAGCTATAGGTCATATTCCTGACTAATCCACTAGATCTTAGCTTGCCTAACAAGTTTCATGATAGCATACCAAGCTGTTCTCTTGTCGGTCATGTTATACCAATTAAAGAACCTTTCTAAGGTAGCAAGCCAATCTGTAAAAGCTCGTGGTTCGATTTTACCATCAAAGTCTGGAACATCGATACACACCTTGGTAATATTGCCTGCCGTGTCATGAATTTCGGGGTTTGCATGCCTTCCAGCCCGACGGATGTTGTTAGCCATACTTAGAAGAGTACTCTGTGGGTTGTGGCCTCACCCTTACTTGAACGGTGGTGTTCTCAGTAGTTGCAGCCTGCAAAGGGCCTGAATTGTGAGAGCACTCTTGCTTGCTGTTATCCTTAATACCACTACCAGTTACCTCAGTTTCTGCCTTTTAAGCCATCAATTCACTGAGTTTGGCCTCCAAAGCATCCACCTTTTCCATGGTTCGATGGAGCAATTCATCACGCTCTGTGTCTGCACACCTTGTTTCGTAGTTTTCCCACTCCTAGTTGTCATTGAATTAGGCAGGAAAAGACCAAATGTTTTGAATTTGCATTTTTTTTGTTGGGGTGGGGGGGGGGGGGGGTGGAAATAATATCTAAATCGAAAAAACTTCTACTAAAGAAATAACAGGAATAATCAGGAACTCTGACTCTGTTACCAAATTGATGCAGGACAAATTAGAAATATTGTCCCGCAAGAGAGATCACAGAAATCTGCTAGCTTAAGGGAACAAGGAAGCTCTGGGCATCACACCACTGGCTTGATTGCGTCACACAACCAGAATTCACAGAAATTCTTTAGTTTATAACAACTTGAATAAAGATAGCGTACATAATGATTAGAGAATCCCTCTATTTATAGACTCAGATAAACTCTAAACAAGTTAGGAAAGACTCTAGAACCTAAACGAACTAGGAAAGTAACTAAAAAGTCTGCAGACACTTTAAAATTAACGAAATACTCTAATACTAGTTATTACTCTAAATCCCATATGAGCTGGCCATCCTCTAAAGTATGCCAAACCAAGGTTTGGGCTTGGGCTTTGGCTTTAGAACCAACTTTTCCCCTTATTTTGTAAACTTTAACCGGCTGCCATTCTCTATCACCGCTATCTGAGATTGATAACACTGGTTTTATCAAATGATGTTTCAAAATTACAGATGCTTTCCTTTAGACAGTTAATTACTAACTTGGCACTAACTTAGCCATCTTTAAAACATCTTAATTGAACTGTAGATTGTATGTCAGCTGTTACATTGAACTTCTTTGAAATCTTGATGGCAGCTATATTATGTAATCCCAGCACCAGTCTCATTCAAGAAATTCTTTTGACAGAATATAGCCGTTCAGTATTTCCTGCCTGTACCATTTTCACATTTACGGGGTTTGCCTGTAATACATTCACATTTACAGGGTTTGCTAAAGATGTTATAAAGGGTACACCAATTATTGAGTAAATCCTTGAGGCTAGCAGATGTCATGTGAAGGTGTTAGATTTGAAAGAAATTGGAGCTAGAATAGTTTTAGAAGGATTTTAAGTGCAACTCATGTTGGACAGATCTCCAATTGAGAGTCTGTGGATATATGTTGAGCAGCTGAAAAAGTATTGATTGATTGAGTTTTAGATATATGCATGCTGTCCTGATGGAGTTCTTGCTAAAGTTGGAGGTTGATACAGAAAAAAGAAATCTATAGTTTAGTTTAAGAAAGAAACAATCTTATGATCAATTTTCCTCTTTTGCTTTGTACTAGAAACAGTTTTAACTCCAAATAGTTTAAGTGGCTTGGTATCATCATCACAAAAATACTATTATGAATTACTGGGATGTGGCAAATGCAAGAGGAAAAAGGAAAAAAAGAAAAAAGAAAAAAGGTAATCAGAAGTAACTGCAAGAGTAAGGAGAGTGCTTTGGATACCGACACTTGTGCTTAGTTCGTCATAAGGCTCCTTAGGATTTGATTTTTGGCACCTTTTCAAGTTACAGTAGATCTAAGCTTCCGTAGCGTCAAGGCTAGCATCAGTCATAGAGAACTAGAAGATTCTAAATATCTGTATGAGAATATTCATCTTCTGTGTTATGTTATATTCCCCCGCCCATACCCCCAATTATTAGGACTCAATGGGTTATGTTATTTTATTTTATTTTTTATTTTTTTGTTGAGGTTTTAGTTAGCATTCGAGTGTTTCTGTTCTTCAAATCTTACTAGCTGCTAGGTCTTCTATAACCAGTTCAACTTTTTTGTTTTTAGTTGTTCACGTGATTTATCCACATTTTTTTAGGACCTTGCTAGGCTACTAGAATTATTGACTAAAACGTTGACTAAAATATTTTTTCGGACTATTTTACCCTTTTCAATAGTAATTGCCCTTTCCAATTTAAAAAAAAAAAATTCAAAAATCAAACTTAGAATTTAATGCAGCATAGTACTTTCACCATATTTTATCTCTCTGCAAAACTCTCACCTCTCTTTTAATGCATTATTTTCCAATTTTTCAGTTCATGGGAGAAATGTTTTCCAATTTTTCAAACAGCTCCGGTGAACAGTAACTCCTGTAAACGACTCTGGTGAACAGTAATTTTTTTTTTTTACGAAAAACTTTTGCTTTTATAAAATTTCGTTACATATATATTGGGTTTTTTTGTTGTTTAGCCTTGAAACTTTTTTTTGCTGTCAATATGCAGTCCATTTTTTTTTTTTTTATCAAAAATCATGAACCCAACAGAGCCCAAAAACCAAGAACTCAAAAATACTATTATCTTATAATTGGTATTTTTGCATCATCACAAAAATACTATTATCTTATAATTAGGTCAATCACAGTGCCTTTACATCCATTTTTAAATGCAGTGTCATTCTAAAACCTGGTGACATTCTTTTGAAAGTTGCTTCTTAGAGGCTTTCTTTGATCAACACAAAAGTCCAACCACTACTCTTTGATCATTTCTCCCTTGTACCCTTTTAATCACTGTCAAGCATATATTGTTTTTTATTGTTTCTCAGCAAGTTTATTTCATTAAATCAAGAAGTGAGGCCATGTAAAACATTATGCAATTACTGGGATGTGGTAACTGCAAGAGGAAAAAGTAATAAAAGAAAAAAGAAAAAAGGTAATCAGAAGTAACTGCAAGAGTAAGGAGAGTGCTTTGGATACCGACACTTGTGCTTAGTTCGTCATAAGGCTCCTTAGGATTTGATTTTTGGCACCTTTTCAAGTTACAGGAGATCTAAGCTTCCGTAGCGTCAAGGCTAGCATCAGTCATAGAGAACTAGAAGATCCTAAATATCTGTATGAGAATATTCATCTTCTGTGTTATGTTATATTTCTCCCCGCCCATACCCCCAATTATTAGGACTCAATGGGTTATGTTAATTTTTTTTTTTTTTTGTTGAGGTTTTAGTTAGTATTCGAGTGTTTCTGTTCTTCAAATCTTACTAGCTGCTAGGTCTTCTATTACCAGTTGAACTTTTTGGTTTTTTAGTTCACGTGATTTATCCACATTTTTTTTTAATACAAAATACATGGATCCTCATGTTACACTTGCTAATAGGCTGAGGAGAGGCATTTTGAGACCCTCGGACGTCTTCTTTACACAGCAAAGATTGTTGCTAAGCAAGAAGGTCTTGATGATGGATTCAGGCTCGTAATCAACGATGGTCCAAATGGATGTCAGTAACAAATTTCCTCTTTTTAAAATTATTAATTTTATTATTAGTTTACTTTTTTGCCCCTTACATTGAATTGTTTGGCAGGTCAATCTGTTTATCACCTTCATGTTCACCTTCTTGGGGGACGCCAAATGAACTGGCCACCTGGTTAAGATTAGACAAGCTGCAAGAATCATGCTTTTAGGGCATTAGTGTCTTTGTATTCCTTTTGCCCATTGGGACTAGCTGAAACTTTGTTTGATGAATCATGGCATAAAAATAAAAGCAGTATTGATGTAAAATAGCTTTTTGTTTTGCATGAAATATCAACTTCTACATATATCTTAACCTCTTAATGGAAAACGAGTGACCTTTTTTGGATAGTTTTTTTGCAATGGGAGCCAACCAAATGCAAAAACCGGGAATTGCATATTTAGTCATTAAAGTAGGGGATTAGTTCAACCTTAGATGTGAAAGTTTATTTTCAGTTAATATGATGCCTTAAATAAGTCATTAGTAGTCACGGGTTGAAATCCCAGAAACATTCTCTTTATGAAAAAAAATAAGGGACAGGCTGCGTGTATCATGACTTTCTTCAAACCTATTGATTCTGAGTCTCGTACGACCGTAGTACGTTCTTTAAATAGTCAAAATGTAACAAGCACATCTTTGAAGGTTAAAATAGTCATTGTAATTTTATTATTTTCAATAGTACTTCCACCGTTCCAAGTTGAATATCCATATTTGAATTTACACAAAATTAAGGAAATTGGCTTGTCCATAAAGAAGTTACCACAATATCCTTTTCAATTAAAGAGCTTAGTGGTAGACCTATGTGAAATGGGAGCTTGATTCCCTTAAACATGTGATGTTAGTTATGAAAGGTTAAAGCTAAATGAGTTCATTTTAAGAAAGTTGATATTTATTTAAGGATAAAATGAAATGATAATATGGGCATTTAATTTAGTAAGGAGGCAGTACCATTTTTCCTTCTCTCCCCAGTCTTCTCATTTTTCTTCCTCGATTGTGAACGGTAGGTCAATCACGTACTAACGCTCTAAAATCACACTTTAGCATCTTATACATTATAAAAACTAGAAAAAATAAAGTTCGATTTAGCATCTTATACATTATAAAAACTAGAAAAAATAAAGTTCAAAGCAACCAGATACGGGCGATTATGATTACCAAACCTAAAATCTCGATAAAACATTGCAAATTTATGCAAGATTAATAGACATGCAGTGTCGCACCCCGTAACCCGGGTGATGACAAGTATTGACCGAAACCCTCAACAGAGTTACTAAAAGGGAATACGTTGTATGATATTAAGTCAAAGGGATCCAAAGTATTACATAGATAAAGAAATACTGAAAGGAAATAAGTGTAACATGCTAAAAGAAATAAACTAAGAGTTTAACTACTACATGTTCCCTATTACAAAGTTCGTTATGATCACTCTTCCTGGTATCCCTCCCAAGCATCAACATCATAACATGGCTCAACACCATCATCACCTACAAGATAAGAAAAATAAAGGACTGAGTCGCGAAGCTCAGTAAGGACCAAACGCCCCTGGGATGAAGCATTAAATACGACACAAAAACTTTTCTCGTTTCCCAAAACCCCTTTGAAAACACTTGACACAACGTACTTAAAAACACGACACGACACTTGAAATACATTGCACAAAACCCACAACTCACTATACACAAACATAGAAGGAAGCAAAATCCAAAACAGACCAACACAGGCGGACGACCATTCGTCCATATGTATCATCCGCAGCAAGGCAGTAGCCCCCAGTAGTTTGCTAGATGAAGCAGCGGACGAAGGGTAGGACGATCCCTTCGCCCGCAACCTGTAGAAAACATTTTTGTGGTACAAAAACATATGTAAAAGTTCCATTACTGAAACATAACATACCCAACCCAAAATGACTGATTTTAGACTCGAAACCAAGTAGCAAATAAGACCAAACAAGAATGAAACAAGTCAATAAAAACAAGTAAGCTGAATAACCATATTCTTCACGTTTAAGCACTTACACAACCGCATGAACTACATGCTTCCATCTCTTCTTCTATCTTCTCATCTTGTGAAGGCTCAAGTTGAATGTCGTCTTTTGAGCTCATTGAATATTTTATTTTGGTTTCTCCTAATTCACACTCTTTGATGTCATCATTTTTTGCTTGGAGTGTGATTGAGATTTCTTCAATGCCTTCACAAGATTGAGTACCTAATTCTAGACTTGCCACCTTTGGCTCTTGCAATTCAACTTCATCTTTGTAGGATGCTTCAAGCATATTCCACAAAGAGTATGCATCCTCACATTCTTGTACTATGTTGAGGGATTCTTCATTAAGTGCACAACAAAGCACATTCATGGTCTTGAAGTTGAGCGTCATCTTTTGTCAATCTTGTTCATTGTAGTCCCTTCTAGACTTTAGCACATTGATCCCTTGTATAAAAATTGAAGGCACATGTGTACCTTCTTCTAAAATGCTCAACAAGGTAAGATCATTAGAAGACAAATATAATTTAAACGCACATTGCCAACTAGCAAAGTTGGAGCCAACAAATAGAGGTGGTCTAGACGGGGATTTGATCATCTAAGATAGAAACGTTAAGAGCCATGGATCCTCATAGGATATAATTCAAACAAAAATAAGACAAGGCTCTGACACCAATTGAAAGATCCTTTAGGGTAATGAACCTATGGGGTGGGGTGGGGTGAATTAGGTTCTTAAAAAACTTTTTAGCTTTTCTAAAACTTCTTTGCCTAAGTGATCACCTTAACAACAAGTATGTTGTATAAGCATATCAGGTGAATTAATTATGTTCAAGGCAACTTAGTGTTAGCCTTGAGGGCAAACGAACTCGTTTTTGATGATGGACAAACACTTGATGTTTGCGTCTAATGTTTTCATCTATGTGATAGAATATTGGAACTCAATATGGAAGCTCTAAGTACTTCAATCAAGCCTTGATCAAGCTTCAAAGATTTCATTCAAGACACATTCGTCAAGCTTGAAGATTGAAGACTTAGGTTGGTTAGATTAGCTTTGTTGAAAATGGTATTTATCCTTAAGCTCTAACCAACGCTCTCTTGAACATAAGCTCTTCACTATAGTCTTGCATTGCATGTTTTGATAAACACGTTTTTGAAAGGCTAAGTTTCAAATAGTGTTCGTATTTCAAAAGCCTTCGATTTCAAAGTATAAGTCTTGTAAAATGGTTTTCCAAAGTGCTCTTACTTGTTACATATTAAGAAAACATTTTAGACTTCAAAAGATTTCAAAACGTGTGAAAAATATGCTCAGGAAGGTCGGTCAACCGAACTAAGGTCGGATCAACCGACCAGAAACTGAGAGTTTCGAAATATGAGGTCGGTCGACCTAATGGGTACTTCGGTCGACCGAAGTGATGCTCGGTCAACCGAAGCTTGGCTAGTGGATCCGAAGTGTCCAGTTCGGTCAACCGAACTCTGTTTTAAACTAGCCGTTTTCTGACCGTTAAAGAGTCGTTTTTCAGCGAGATTTCAAATTGTATAAATACTCCAAAGCTTTAGAATGACTCTAACACTTTGAGAGACTTGCAAAACATATTCTTATTGATTCCTTATCAAGTCTAAACACCTTGAAAGCAAATGCACTTCATTGTCATGATCTAAATGCATTCAAAGGTGAATTTGCAAAAGCAAGACAAAGAGTGAGCTTATTATGTTCAAAGAGCCAACAAGATGAGCTTCAAATGTAATTATCTTTCACTTAGAAGAGTGAACAACATTGTGCTTAATCATTCATCTTATCCCCTTTCTTAGTGATAGGGTTAATGTTGTAAAAGTCCTACTTTGTGTGGGCAATTGTATAAGTCCTACTTAGTGTGGGCAAGCTCTTTGTGAGCTTCTTGTTTAGTGGTTGTTTGTAAAACTCTTGGTGAGTTAGCCACTAGTGTAAAGTCCTACTTTGTGTGGGCACATTCTTCTCAGTGAAGTTGGCAAAATCCTTGGGTGCGGCTCAAGGTAGTGGAGGTAGATTCTTAGTGAATCGAACCACTCTAAATCTCTTGTCTTGTGATTTGCATTGGGTTTTGCTTTAGCCTTTGTTCATCTTGCTTATACTTTCACTTGCATTGCAAAGATTCGAAAAAGTTGCCAAGATTAGTTAAAACCCAATTCACCCCCCCCTCTTGTGTTTTACATTTGGTATCAGAGCCCGGTCTTCATATTTAGCTTAACCGCTTGAAGCAAAGATTAATGGCCGGTTATTCCGCATTAGCCTACCAAGAGGGGTCTTCCACCGATAGACCACCACTTTTTGATGGAAATCATTTTGATGCTTGGAAGGATCGATTCAAGTTATATGTGTGCTCCATTGATTTCTCTTTATGTCATATAATTGAAGAAGGTCCATATGTACCCAAGAAGATGGTGGAAGGTGTTCAAACTCCAAAGAAGGACAATGAGCTAAATGAAGTTGAGTTCAAAATAATGACTCAAAATTACAAGGCAATGAATTTTCTTAGTTGTGCCTTAAGTCCGGAGGAGTACAACCGTGTCCTTGGAAGAAAATCCGCCCACTCCATGTGGAAAACGCTTGAAGATACTCATGAAGGATCAAGCTCTTCAAGTGACAACGGTGATGATGAATACACCAACTTGTGCTTCATGGCTTTTGGTAATGAGGTACATCCTTCTCCCTCTATTTCAAATTCTTATGATGATGATGAGGAGGATGATGCTAATGTGCTTTTAATTGATATGTATGATCAATTGAAAAAATGTGCAAAGCAAAACCATGAAATGAAGCATAAAATTGAATATTTGCTTGAAGAAAAGGCCAAGTTGGTTGATGAAAATAAAAAGTTGTGTGATGATGTTTATTGCTTGAAATGTGAAAATGATGATCTTATTACTACTTGCAATTCATCTTCATTACAACACATAGAAGCTTGTGTTAAAGTGTCATCTTTAGAAAACAAGCTTGTTGAATTTGATCTTTTGGAAAACAAAGTTAAAAAACCTTACCCTTCTTGTTGAAAACTTTTCAAAGGGTAAGAAAAATCTTGATCAAATTCTTGGCATGCAATGTGCTTCAAATGATAAACATGGCCTTGGTTATATTGCTAATCATGTCGATATTGCTAGCTCTTCTCTTATTCATAAGAATCATGTTGTAAATGCTAGTATGTCACATAGGCCAAATAGAAATCATGTGCATGCTCACAATTCTTCTAAGCCACACATTTGTTGCACATATTGTGGTAAACATGGTCATACCAATGCTAGATGCCATGTTAAGAAGAAGATTGAAAAGGGGGTAAAAACTATTTGGAAAGTTAAACGTATTTCAACTAACCCCCATGGACCCAAACAAAAGTGGGTACCAAAAGCTACTCCTCCCTTGATCTTATAGGTTCTAATAAGTTAGATGAATGCCACAAAGCTTCAATGGACTTCATTCAAAAAGGAAGTGGCATTGGGGAGAAGTTAAAGGAGATGTGCCAAAGGAAGAAATTCAAAAGCACTCCTTAACACTTGGATTCTCAAAGCTCAAATGTTAATCAATTGGAGAACCAAGTTGCTTAGATACAAAGAGCAAAGCATCAAGTGATGACAAGAGCCAAAGTGTCAATCCAATGTCTTCATCACTTGGTAAGAAAGCAAAGGTATCAAAATCACCTTCTCATAACACTTTGATTAATGAGTTAAGTGTTTTTGATATATATACATGCTTGCTCTTATATATATGGTGCATCTCACATTCTTGATTTTTATATTCAAATAGATAACCTTTAGCATGCTCTTGACTATCCATGCTTACATTAGCTAAGGTGTCTATGAGATGTAGCATATGCAACTTGATTGATTCTTGTTTTGTCTTGTCATATTCATTTAAGAATCATTCTAGTTGTCTTTGGTTTTTGATCCTTAAGCATATATGTGTTACTTGATGATATTGAGCTAATCATGAAGGACCTTTAAAAAGGTACCAAATTTGTTATCAAGAATTCCTTGTAGGTAACAAAGAGTTCTATCCTTCAAGAAGAAGATATGAAATACAAGGAATGGCACAAGTGAGCTAAGACTCCAAGAAAAGAGTCAAATGCTACGGATTACCAAATTGTGATGATCAATGAAAGTGATCACACAAAAGGCCTCAATGGACTTGTTGATAAATAAGATCTACCAAAATGGTAAGAAGTCAAAGCTCAAAGAGCGTTGAGGTACAAGGCTTAACTCATCCTTTGATTAGTGGTCATTATGTTGTTTTTTGATCCTTATGAGCTATAACTTTCCTATATGTTGAGTTTAGTTAAATGGCTAAGAAGTATTTGCTCATTCAATTTTCAACTTGCTTGATCACTTTGTGGATTGTTAGTGCAAGTAGTTTAGGATATACTTCTAGTCTTTGTAAGACAAAGAGAGTTTGTGCATTTTTGCTTATGGTTTATGTACATCATATTTTGCTTGTCAATATGCTTATTGTTCATTCCAAACTTGACAAGAATGATGATTTAAAAGCATAAACTTGATTATTGAAACTCTCTGTTTTTATGTGCATGGGTTCTTTTATCTTGATAATGTGTCTTGTGTTCTACTTATAAGATCTTATTGCTTAAAGTACAAACACAATCACAATTGGTATCAATATCTTCAAGAATGCACATACCTTATCTCTTTGGTGCTTGATCCTCATTTACATATGTTTAACATGATGTGCTTGATCTTTATCATCCTTGATCATCATGTTAAAATGTTGCATCATTTAGAGATATTAACACTTGTTGGCTTGGTTTTTCTTCTTTCATATCCTTTAGCCAATATGTGTTAGGTATTTTGGGAGTTACACATGTTATACATGTTCATACTCTAACATGTGTTCTTCTTAAATAACCATGAGATCATAGTCTTTACAATTGGTATTCATATCCTTTGTGATCTCATTAGAGTTTTTGGTTAGTCTAGCTTCTAGAGTTGTAATACTCATTTAGCTAACCATTAACTTATTAGAGGAATGTACTACAATTGGTATCTTACACTTCCTCTAAATTTTTTGGTTGTGATACATATGCTTAACTTTTATGTTTTAACAATTAGTATCACATCCCACTCTTGTTAGCTATATTTTCAATTTGTTTTTCATCTTAAAGAGCTAACATGTTTTGTTTGATAAACGGGGAGATTGTTCTTTAAGGTTTATTCCTCATCTCCTTTGGTTTAGCTTAGGTTGATATTCTTTTTGAGCCATATATGACCATCTTTTGATTTATGTGTTATTATGGACTCCTCTTTGTTTAGAAATCAACCAAGCTTATTCTTGATCAATCCTTTCTCAAAATGATTTATGATCTTTAAGATTGATTTTTTAAACCATTACGGATTCTCATTTGTTTTTAAAAGTTTTTCTTCAATTGATATCGCTTTTGTTTTCAATTGGTATTAAAATTTTTTTAATTGGTATCATTTTTTTTTAAAGGGTGAATTCAGTATATTTCATCAAGCTTCTCCAATATTAATCTTTACTTTTCGCTAAATGCTTTTCTTATTGGCGCTCGATAGCCCTTTTTTGATGTTGACAAAAAGAGGGAGAATTTTTAGTGTTGCAAATGTGCCATGAGAAGTATTTTACAAAAAGGAGAAAGCTTAGAACTTTGCAAAATGGGAGAGATAAGGGATTCTCTAAAATAGGGGAGTAGAATAATTTGTTATCTACTTGTCTAGATCCTTAATATCCTTATCTCATGCATTCATGTTTATATACTTTAAAGATTTATCTTTTGTATATTATTCCCATTTGCATCAATGTTTTGTCATCATCAAAAAGGGGGAGATTGTTAGCCCTAAGGGCAAAGTTAATCTATGATGTTTTTGATGATAACAAACCATTGAGAGTTCTAATGTTTGTGTGAGCATGTTCTTTGTTATAGGATCCTTAGCACTCACATCAACATTGATGAAAATGGTAAGTTAGCTTCTTGTGTAAACTAAGGTATGTATATTACACACAAGAATGCTACTTGATGGAAGGAAGGAGGCAAGGAGGTTGGTTGGGTAAAAGGGCTCTTCAAAGAGTCCCTTATGAATATGGCAAAAGAAGTAATCCTACTAATGTTTTTAGCTTCCATGTTTAATTGGTTTATCTTATAAGCATTAGTCTTTGCTCTTACTTGTTCTTATATCCTTTTGCCATGCTTCCTTGTTCGACATAAAAGTTTGACATAATCAAAAAGGGGGAGATTGTTAGCCTTGAGGGCAAACGAACTCGTTTTTGATGATGGACAAACACTTGATGTTTGCGTCTAATGTTTTCATCTATGTGATAGAATATTGGAACTCAATATGGAAGCTCTAAGTACTTCAATCAAGCCTTGATCAAGCTTCAAAGATTTCATTCAAGACACATTCGTCAAGCTTGAAGATTGAAGACTTAGGTTGGTTAGATTAGCTTTGTTGAAAATGGTATTTATCCTTAAGCTCTAACCAACGCTCTCTTGAACATAAGCTCTTCACTATAGTCTTGCATTGCATGTTTTGATAAACACGTTTTTGAAAGGCTAAGTTTCAAATAGTGTTCGTATTTCAAAAGCCTTCGATTTCAAAGTATAAGTCTTGTAAAATGGTTTTCCAAAGTGCTCTTACTTGTTACATATTAAGAAAACATTTTAGACTTCAAAAGATTTCAAAACGTGTGAAAAATATGCTCAGGAAGGTCGGTCAACCGAACTAAGGTCGAATCAACCGACCAGAAACTGAGAGTTTCGAAATATGAGGTCGGTCGACCTAATGGGTACTCGGTCGACCCAAGTGATGCTCGGTCAACCGAAGCTTGGCTAGTGGATCCGAAGTGTCCGGTTCGGTCAACCGAACTCGCTTTTAAACTAGCCGTTTTTCGACCCAGTTAAAGAGTCGTTTTTCAAATGAGATTTCAAATTGTATAAATACTCCAAAGCTTTAGAATGACTCTAACACTTTGAGAGACTTGCAAAACATATTCTTATTGATTCCTTATCAAGTCTAAACACCTTGAAAGCAAATGCACTTCATTGTCATGATCTAAATGCATTCAAAGGTGAATTTGCAAAGCAAGACAAAGAGTGAGCTTATTATGTTCAAAGAGCCAACAAGATGAGCTTCAAATGTAATTATCTTTCACTTAGAAGAGTGAACAACATTGTGCTTAATCATTCATCTTATCCCCTTTCTTAGTGATAGGGTTAATGTTGTAAAAGTCCTACTTTGTGTGGGCAATTGTATAAGTCCTACTTAGTGTGGGCAAGCTCTTTGTGAGCTTCTTGTTTAGTGGTTGTTTGTAAAACTCTTGGTGAGTTAGCCACTAGTGTAAAGTCCTACTTTGTGTGGGCACATTCTTCTTAGTGAAGTTGGCAAAATCCTTGGGTGCGGCTCAAGGTAGTGGAGGTAGATTCTTAGTGAATCGAACCACTCTAAATCTCTTGTCTTGTGATTTGCATTGGGTTTTGCTTTAGCCTTTGTTCATCTTGCTTATACTTTCACTTGCATTGCAAAGATTCGAAAAAGTTGCCAAGATTAGTTAAAACCCAATTCACCCCCCCCCCCCCTCTTGTGTTTTACACTTAGATGACTAAGTGAAGCAATTGTATAAAGCAAGGAAGTATGCGTAAGTTTTTTATCCTAAGAAAATAGTTCATGTATACAAGTAAACAAGTTCTAGCAATTCATGAACTATAAAGTAAAGGAATAGGGATAGAGAAAACTAACACAAGGATTTATAGTGGTTCGATTCACAAAGAATCTACATCCAATACCAAGAGATTTTTCCTAGTTCACAAAGAACTATTTTCTCACAAAGAGAAATTGGGTAACTAGTCTCTTTCAAAAGGAGACTTTACAATTTAAGCTCTCTTACAAAAATTCCCTCTTGGAATAGATTTACAATTGAAGCTCTAGTCACTCTTTGAGAATAGAAAGGATAGATGAAGTTTTAGCTCAACTCAAAATAATATATTTTGAATGAATGATTTGAAGATTAAGCTCAATGAAGTGTTTGCTTGTGTGTTTATGAAGTTTATAGCCTATGCCCTCTTATGGCTTGTTTAGTTATGAAAATTCAGCTTTAGAAGCTTTATATAGGGCAAGAATACACAAGCAAAGTTGGTCACAACGATTATAATTTTGGCCTCGGATTTGGCGACTTCGGTCGATCGGACTAGGGCGGTTGGTCGACCGAGGTTCCTCCGAAGTAAAGAATAAAGGCCCTCTGTCTTCATCTCGGTTGACCGAAGTAAGTAGTCCGGTCTTCCGAAGTGAATCTCGGTAGACCAACCTAAAGCTAGGTCATCCGAGATAATATAGTCGTTGGAGTTTTTGAACATTCAAAATCTGACTAAGGACAAAAACAACACTGTTCGACCAGACAACACATGCCGGTCGACCGAACTTCATCTGGTCTTCCGAGGCTAGGCCTAGGTCGACCGGAATGAAGTCCTTAAGTGGTTTTCCACTTAGTCAAATTTTCAATGTTCTCAAACTCAAGTTTGAGTATTTTGTAAAGATATAAAACACATTTTAAAGAACTTAGGCATTGACCAACACTTAACATAATTTTCAAAAACCTTTTTAAAGAATTGAACAATGTAAAACATGAGGTTTTGAAAACATGCATGGTTGAGCTTTAACATTATATCCCAGTATTCTCAAAGGAAAGATTAGTCACAAGATAGTACATATAAGCATAAACTAATCTTCCTAAAGTCTTCAAGTTGATTCTTCTTGGAGCTTGGACTTTGAAGCCTTTGATCAACATCTTCTTGGAGTGTTGAAGTCTTATAGTAATCTTGAGTTGTGTATTGGACTTCACATTTCTTCTTGTCAAGAAGTCTACCACTTGATTATACTCTTCTTGGATTGAGTAGCTCTTGACATGTTGATCATCCTTCTTATTGACTTTGCAAGTACTTCCATATCATGTAGATTGACTTCAAGCTTGTGCTATGGAGTTTTGCAAAGTATAGTTTGCTTGTGTGTAGAACGATGACTTTGATGTACACAAGGAGCTAACTTACCATTTTCATCAATGTTGCTGTGAGTGCTAATGATCCTATCATTAAGAACATGCTCCCACAAACATTAGAACTATCAATGGGTTGTTATCATCTGATACGGTACCAACCTTGGGGCTGCCCAACTCAAGGGAACGTGTATTAAGATACAAAGAGGACTCTAAATTACATCTAGGAATGTTGTACAAGTCAACCTCTTAGTCACAAGTGTACAAGGAATGGACAGCTTTGCTACTGTTTGGTATAATGATCATAACTTTCGATATAGTTATCCACTGAAGCTGATTCCAGTTGCATATTAAAGATAAGAGGCAGATCTACAACTTCTATGTAGATCACAATATCAGATTCTGCCTTCTTGATATCCAAAATAGTCGTGCAAGTTGGCCCAACAAGCTGTCCAGAATTGGGACGAATTTTAAGGGCATTTTAGTCTTTTTGTGTACAATTAAAGTCTATAATAGACTTTAATTATTTTCAGCATATTTCATTACTATAATTTCGTGTATAGCAAGTAGTTGCTATAATAAAGGACATGTTGTCCATGTGTTAGTTAGTTGGTTAATAAGTGTCCTAATGCAACTAGGACTCTTCATAGATTTGGTAGTTACTTACTTTCTAGCCGCCAAGATAATAGGAACATGTGCCTATTATCTTGTTTAGGTAGTTACTTGATAGCAAGTTGTTATTCAAGAGTCCTAATTCTTCAAGGACTCTTATTTCCTTTTCCTTGTTTATGTTGGAACCGAAATTCCTCTACTTATAGAGCAATTTCGGCCACCTTTTAATGAGACTTGATATATTGATATTTTGATTAAGGTTATTCCTTAGATACTTGTTTATGAACTTCCAGTAGAACTTCATATTCTTTGAGTTACTGTATCAACTAGCTTGTTTCTCTAGTTGTGGTGTTTCAGCCTCCATTGATACTTAGCCTGCCCGGGGTTGTGTTAAGTGTATTCCCATAGAAACTAATTCGAGATAGAGAAAGATCTGCTTAAAAGCCGAACCTTGATATAAAACATCACGGTTTCGCATCAAGTGGTATCAGAGCAAAAGGTTGATCTCTATCTTGGTGTACCCTTACACTTTTCATTAAATTTTTCTTGTTTGCTTGGAATAGACCGTGAAAGATAACAAAAAAAATTATTACTACCATACGCAAAAGCCACCCTAAGTAAAGAAATTGGCAGCTGGGGTTATCCTAGACACGGATCAAACCAAAAGCAAACTTCCTTGTCCGCTTGGACACAAAGGAATTGGCTCTTGTTCCCTCTTGTTCTTGAATTAGTCGCCATCAAACTCATCAAATCAAGGTAATATCTTCCTGACACGGAGTTCTTGATAAAGGCGGCCAAGAAAAGAGTAAGTCTAAAGGTATAAGGTAAAGAAAGAAATCAAGAAAACAAGGTTTTCAAGATTTTAAAATTTTCGGTTACTGTTCACAGCACTATTCATTCGAAAATTCAAAGTCTATTTTCAAGAAATCAAGAAGCGTAAATGTTACATATTTTTAACGATTACTCTTATTCTTTCTTTCTTAACTTTTTGAATAGGTCAAGATAGGATTTCTTTCCATCTTTTTTCAGCCTTCCATCAACAAAACAATTCAATTTACCTAAATCATCTAAAGTTGGAAGTTCTTGACAAGTATTTTGTGGAATATAGAGAGAACAAAAATCAGATTACTATTCACGGATTACTATTCACAGAGTACTATTCATAGATCACTATTCACAGACTACTATTCACAGATTACTATTCACTGATTTTGTGAATAGATTCAATCTTCAATATCTTTTTCTACTAACGATTTTTGTGTGAATTTTTCTTTGCAAAGATAATGTCTTTTGATGAAGGTACTTCGCAGCAAGAAGTGACCATAGATGTTCAAGATGATCAAGAATCTCAAGAAGTGACCAGCCTTTCCTCCCAAATTTTTTATTTATAGTTTTAACTTTGTTTTTGTAACACCCCATCCCGTGAGCATATTGTTATTTATGCTTCATATAATAAAGTTCTACACCTTTTGCCTATTTGGACTAAACCAATCAACATCCTTTTCTTATACTGATATTAGAGGGGGAAATGATATTTTTTTTTTTTAAAAACTTAAACATAAATGGGAAAAAAACTGTTTAGTTTCTCGGCTTACAATTAAAAAAGCTTTGAATATTTGATTAATGTTTAAGGTCTCGTGTTTTGTAATTTTAACATTTTTAGTTCCCTGGACTTCATGATGGCTAAATCTTAACAACCATAATTCTTTCGCTATTCAGGAAATAATTTGGTGATCAAGTGCATGACTTATATTTCAAGAAACTTGACGATAAAATCCCGTCAACTTAAAAAAAAAGGGGTACCCCAACCATAATTCTTTTACAAAGTTTTAATTCATTGGCAAGATATGTCACAAATGGACATTTTGTTCTTCAGTAGTATAAACAAATGAACATTAATAACAACAGATGATGATTTCTCAAATGTTTGAAGTTGCAGATTGGCAGAGGAAAATTGCATTTGCATTTTCATCACTGCAATAGAGACATGGATGTTGGTCAAATTTCTGGGCAGCTAAAATCTTTCTGGCCATGACCACCACATCTCTATTAGTAAGAGGTCCTGAGTGCTGTTTCAGTACTTGTTGAACTCCATTGCTAAATGCTCCAAAGGCCTTTTCTCCATTCCCCACATCTGCAGATGTCTCATCTGTTTGGCATCCACTTAACAAAATGCCTTGGTCTGCTTTGAGGGGTTTACAGAGATCTATCTCCACCTGAGGCAGCGACAGAATCAGACATTTTATGTTGAGGAACAAGTTATTCAAAAATACATATTACAGATTTTGTATAACAAGGTTTCTAACCTTGGGTTTTGTCCAGATTAAATAAAATCGAAACTACAAATCTACCCCTTCAAGCTATTTTGAAAATTTCAAAGTTACTCTTCAAATAAAAACCATTAACATTTTATAGTCTTTCAAATTAGTCAACTATGATTAACTTATAATTCTCTCATGAAATTAATTTAAAAGTTCAATAATTACCTTTTTGAAATTTATTCAAGTTTTTTATCCTCCATATGTATATTATAATTTGTCTTACTAAAATATATTCGTATTCTATAGTATTTCTTTATAAAAATGAAAACCTTTTCCTACTATACTTTCAAAAAATAAAAATAGAGTAATAGAGTATGTAGTAAATGGAGAGACAGCATGGAGGATATCATAACTTTCTTATATTTTATAAGGATAATTTAAAACTATTGGATAATTTGAGGTGAAATTATTAGGTGAACCATTAGTTGCAATATTTTAATGGATTTTAGTTTTCAAAAACTGCTTTTGTAATTTTTCTAAATGAGAAAAATGCAAAATTCAAAATTAGGTACAAGTGTGCAGCTGTGGCCCCTTAACCCTTAGTTATTATACCACTGACCTGAGGTAGCTGGAACCTAAGGCTTGCGTCTGGTCCGAAAATCTCCAGAAGATGAGTTCCAATATCAGCTGTGTTTATATTTGTCAACGATGAAAGATGGTCCACTATTGATTCAAAAGGTATTGCCTTAGACTTTTTGGTAGTACATGCTAATGAATCATCAGAATTTCCATCACCATCTAGGAGGCCATTAGAATGTCCTATTTGCTCTTTTTCTTTGTCAATCAAACCACCACTATGGCAAGAATCAGATAGGATTGTGAAGGTTGCTCCTTTTGGCACCCTATTCACAAGATTTCTCAAGTCTACATCTGCAAGTTTTTGCAACCAACCATAAAATCATGACCTCACAAATAATCTACTACTCCCTCTGTACACAACTGAATGTTGTTTTTACTTACAAAATTAATAGATAGATGAACTTTCGATCCTGAACAACTCGAGTATTTTAGAACTGAATGTCTGTTTTTCTATTGAATATTAACATAAAGGTGAATGTGCGATTATGTATAGGGCTAGCTAAGTAATATTTCATAAATAAAATAATTCATGCTGGACTACCTTTTTGGGCCATTATATTTTTTTTCAAACATGTCAGACTTTGTGCTATAAAAAATAAAAAATGAATAAGAAGGTGGATATTCAATTTTGAACAGAAAGAATATTTTAGGATTGAATATTCCTTTTGTATATACAAAATGAATGATAAGATGGCTATTTGATTTTGGACTGAGGGAGTATTTCATAATAAGGTTACTCATGTCTCATGCTAGTCTGCTCTTTTAAGGCATTATATTTCTTTAAACATGCCAGGCTTCTGGTGCAAAATCTAATAAGTATTTCAAAATATTGAGTATCAAGTTAAAATGGGATGCACCAAAGTTTAGGGATAGTATAAAATAAGAAAAAATGAACTTGAAACTTACTAGTGATGAGGTTGAAATCAGTGGGAACAATCGCTTCTTCTTTGACAAATGGTAAAAAAGGCTTATTAAGAAGTGTTCCATGGCCACTATAGTGAAAGTAAAGGACATCACCAACTTCAGCTTCACTAACCATTCTATTAAGTGCCTTCATGATATTTGAACCTGTAGTTACCTCAATTTGTCAGCAATATCTCTTTTAACAGTTTATAGATCCTCGGTAATATATTTTTTCTCGAACACTTTAATTATAAAAAAAATATTCATATATTATAAACCATATAAGATAAATTCTAAAAATTAAATATTTTATTAAAAATGTTATAAAGAGTATTGCAAAGAATGCAGAGCGCATCAAGAACTCAGAGTGCAAATCACAGTATTACTATAGCCAATGTAGTGTACAAAAAAAGGAAAAAGAAAAAAAGAAACAAAACAGACCTGTGGGCATAATCAAACTTCCTGGTTTATCAGTGAGAAGTACAATGTTGTTTGGATCAAACCGAAAACGGATAATAAGAACATCCCTCATTGCTAAAACATCGTTATGGCATCCATGAAGTTCATTGCTGGTGTTTGGATAGTTGCAACCAACAAGAACAGCCAATTTTTTTCCTTTCTGATCCATTTCTCTTCTTGTGTTTCGTTTTTCTTGTAAAAGTTTGAATTCTTCTGATATCGAAACCAAGTGACGTTCTTTACAAACTGGGAGTCTAATTTATAAGCAAAAGAGTTTCAATGCGTGAAGCATTTCACATTGAATTTTGCAAGGCAAGAAAGTTAAAGAGAATTGAAAAAGCAAATGATCATCCCAAAGTTTGGTTTCCTTGCTGGAAGTAGTCTTAGCTTCGAAGCGATTTTCATATTTAAATAATACATAGTTTATCTAGTATTTTGCTTTGGTTAAATTAAAAAAAAAAGTGCCTAAAGTCTAGAGGGAGTTTTAATTGGGTACCCAATGCCTTAATTGTGCCAAGTAAGTACCCAATATAGGGTTCCATCCGAAAGCTAACACCGTTAATGTTTGCTTTAAACTTTTTTAACTCCAGTTTTTTTTTTTTTTTGGGTGTGGAAAAAGGATATATATATATATATATATATATATATATATATATATATATATTGCAATTTTTTAAGAATAATAGGATTGCAATATATATATATATATATATATATATATATTTCTATTTCCGTATGTTGATATTAAGAATAATAGGATTGCACTTTTTAAACAACATACGGAAATAGAAATATATATATATATATATATATATATATATATATATATATATATATAATAGAAATATATATATATATATTTCTATTATATATATATATATATATATATATATATATATATATATATATATATATATATATATATATATATAGGCATGAAAGAAAGACAACGAAAAAATAAAAAAAAACACATATTGTCCGTAATAATTAGGAAAACTTTGATCTAGGTAATTTGTTCCCTTGCTTGTCATGCAGTCATGCATTGTAGGAGAACTGAGGCAAGGAATTGAAAATCCGGCTTGCATTCCAAGAAAGAGAACAATCATGCTTGGCTAAAGAATCAACCACTTGATTCCCCTCGCGAAAGATATGTTCCTTGATGCACTGCTGAAATTGGCTGAGTAGGAATCTGCAATCAGAAATCAGGTTAGTGAATTTAATGTTTGAATTGGTGTTAAGATTAGAACGATTTGGGAATCAAGCCTGATGTGAAGATGAGTGATTCTTTTATCCTTGGCTAGCTGCAATCCAATTCTAAGGGCGATTAGTTCAGCCTCATTTGATGTTGACGATGGAAGTTGAGAGATGAAATCAATCACCAATTTCCATGATGATCTCTTATGACCCCTCCAGTTCCTCCCCTTTGAGATTTGTGATCGTAAGATCCATCAGTATTAAGGGTAAGGAATGGATGTACAAGTGGTTTCCAAGAGATAATGGTGGTATTAATCCTTATTGGTTTAGTAAAAAGGTTATTAGCATATACATGTTGTATACTTCTCTGAAGAACATGATTATGATTTAGGAGATTTTTGTTTTTTTTAAAAAAATTATCGCATTCCTATTTAACCATAATGCCCAACATGCAAAAGAGAAGGTTGTTGCCCAAGGTATGTTTATATGATTACTTAGGATAGTTGTACTATTAATTTTGAGCCATATTGGAAAAGGGCAATGTGACATAATTAAGGAGTTGATATTATGATTAAGTGTTTTAATGAAAAAAGACCAGAATGTTTTTGCTAAAGGACAAGTCCTAAGGATATGATCAGTATCTTCAACACTTGTTTTACAAATACAAATGAGATGTTAGAATTGATAATTTTTCGATTATGAAGAAGGGAGGCATGAGGTATTCTATTATGAGCACATTGCCAAAGGAAAAAATTAATTTTAGGTAAAGTACTTCGTTTCCAAATCCAATCCCAAGTAACAGTAGCATTAATAGAAACTGAATCTCCACATAAGGAATGATAAGCAGAGGCAACAGAAAAATTACTTGAATTAGTGAGGTTCCAGGTGAAAATGTCAGGGCAGTCCCTATAAAGGGGAAGATTAGTCGACTTGATAATGTCATGAATTAGATATAGAATTGGGAAGGAAAGTTCATTAAGGCAGATGGACTTGTGTTTAATTAGTTGACTGACAGTGAGTGTGGAGGGCCCCGTGAAGGAATAAATGGAGTGGGTCAAGACCACTCCAATTATAAAAGAAAACAGAGATTGAATTACCATTTCCAATTACATACTTCCCAGCCAACAAGAATGCTCTTCCAAATGGGAGAGGGAGAGTAGTGAGGATTAAGAATAAGTGTGGGTTGACAAGAATGGTATTTGGCCTTTGTAATAGTAGCCCAAAGGCTATCTTTGTGGTCGAAAAAACATTGCCAAGCCAGGCTAGATAATAAGGCTAAGTTTTGAAGCTTTTTTTTTCTAAGTTTGAGGCCACCTTGAGAAAATGGGAGGCAAATTTTGTTCCATGAAAGTAAGTGTAGCTTCCTTTTACGTGGTTGAACCCCGGGAAGAGTTACGACAAATAGAATCAATAGCATTAGTAGTTTTGACAGGTAGTTTAAACAGTTGCATGACGTGACTAGGAACTGCTAATAAAGTTGATTTTAAAAGAGTACATTTACCAGGCAAGGTAAGAAATCTAGATTTCCAGTGAGCTACTTGGTTGTGCATATTGTCCAAAATAAATTGGAATTTTGTATGGCTAAGTCGGGTATTAGAGATTGGGAAACCTAAATATGTTCCAAAATCTGTACTTCGAGGGATTTGAAATATCTGGCAAATATCTAGAGATAGTCTATCAGAAATGTTATCTGAGAAGATGAGTCTAGACTTTGTAAAAACAACTTTATGCCCTGCTTGGGAGCACATGTTACTTAATATATCAATAATTGTCCCTGTATTCTTTAAAATAGCCTTTGCCAGGAGAAGCACGTCATCAGCAAAAAGCAGATGAGATAAAATGGGACCCTCCTTGGATAATTTAAAAGAAGTCGATAGTGAATTAGATTTGGAGACCCAAAATACTCAAAAGAATGAGAACTATCATCAACTGGAATTAACATTAATTTCAGCTTTGAAACAATTTGGTGTAACGGTCATAACTTTCAATCCGGGAATCTAATAGAGCTCATTTCAGATGCTAAGGAAAGATAAAAGGCAGATATACAACTTTCATGAAGAACACAAGATCAGATTCTGCCTGTATGAATGCTTAAATCGTCATGCAAGTTACTACATCATGCTGTCCATATTTTGGGCGAGAATTAATCTTGTTTTTCCAAGTTTAGTTATGTATTTAATTTCCATCATTTTAGTATCTTATTATTATAAGTTATATCAACTTCCTCAAATAAAGGACATGTGGTCCAAGTAGTTGTTTAGTTTAAGGAAGTTACTTGTTTACTAGTTAACTTAGGATTCTAATTTATTTCCTAGTTTATTATTGTACTTACATTGAGCCGAATTTAGGTCTTATTTAAGGACCAAACTCAGCTCCAACAATTTTAAGCAAAATTAGATATATTCAATATACAATCGATTGAAGGATATTCCTTAGATATTTTGCTCTATTGAACTCCCTGGGATTGTTCATGATTTTATTTTCATAGTTACAATATCGATAGAATATTTCGTCTATTGTTCGTTTCAACCTTCATTGAGAGTCTAATCTACTTGGAGTTGCTTATATTCTATTCCCCTCGGAACTATTTCGAGAAAGAGAAAGATCCGTTTTAACCTTACGCTGTCTAATATTGACCTAAAATACCAAGGTTCTTCATCAGTTGGTATTAGAGCACAATGTTGATCTCTTTCTTGGTGCATATTTTACTTGCTTTCTTGAGAAAAAAAATTACACTATTTATTTTTTTTTTCAGCCGAGATAAAAAAAAGAGAGAGATAAAAGCAAGAACCAAAATACCTATTTCTTGGTTTCTTGAATTTCGACACAAAAAAAAAATTAGGAACTTTCCTAATTTTTTTTTCTTTTCCTAAATTTTCACCTTTCCTCATGTTTGATATTTCCTTAAAAAAAATTGTGTTGAGCAACGACGGAGGAATTATGGCCACCACATATTATGGAAAGAATCGACAAGAAATTCGAGGAGATAAATAAACGCATGGACTCTATTGAACGTTCTCTTGATCGGTTTTAGGAATTCAAAGTCCCCAAACACCCGTCCTAGTCCAAAAACCAATTCCAAAAAAACCAAGAGAATAGATATCAACACAAGCCTTTAGGGAAGAATTTATTCAACTTTTGACATTGCGAGAAAAGGCAATATTACAAGAAGAGGCAAGGTTGAAAGAAGATGCAAGATTAAAAAAAAAAAATGCAAGATTGAAAGAAGAGGCAAAATTGCAAGAAGAGCCAAGATTACACAAAGAGGCCGAATTAAAAGAAGAGGCAAGATTACAAAAATAGGCCAAATTAAAAGAAGAGGCAAAATTTGCTTGATGCGGAAAAATATTCTCTTATTGCAATAAATTTTGAAGAGTCAAGAGCATAATCTTTTTCGTTCACTACTGTTGATCTGACTATTCATTTTTTTCCAAGTATTAATTCTACTTTTGAATAGGAATACAAGGCTGAATATTCCACGAAGATGCATAAAGAATCTCCACAAAATCAAAGCAATGGTCCTTTCCATAACTTACAAGATTCGAGGACGAATCTTTTTGAAGAAAAGGAGAATAATGAAAAATCATATACGGATCCTTCAAAGAATTACGGGTTTTGGTAATGTCTAAAAGAAGATCTAGGAGTCAAGCTCTAACATCACATCACTCATTTTGGAGACCCAAAATACTCAAAAGAATGAGTACTACATCATGCTGTCCATATTTTGGGTGAGAATTAATCTTGTTTTTCCAAGTTTAGTTATTTATTTAATTTCCATCCCTTTGGTATTTTATTATTATTAGTTATATCAACTTCCTCAAATAATGGACATGTGATCCAAGTAGTTGTTTAGTTTAAGGAAGTTACTTATTTACTAGTTTACTTAGGATTCTAATTTATTTCCTAGTTTATTATTGTACTTACATTGAGCTGAATTTATGTCCTATTTAAGGACCAAACTCGGCTCCAACAATTTTAAGCAAAAGTAGATACATTCAATATACGATTTAAGGATATTCCTTAGATATTTTGCTCAATTGAACTCCCTGGGATTGTTCATGATTTTATTTTCATAGTTACAATATCGATAGAATAGTTCGTCTATCATTTGTTTCAGCCTTCATTGAGAGTCTAATCTACTTGGAGTTGCTTATATTCTATTCCCCTCGGAACTATTTCGAGAAAGAGAAAGATCCATTTTAACCTTACGCTGTCTAATATTGACCTAAAATACCAAGGTTCTTCATCAGTTGGTATTAGAGCACAATGTTGATCTCTTTCTTGGTGCATATTTTACTTGCTTTCTTGAGAAAAAAAATTACACTATTTATTTTTTTTTCCAGCCGAGATAAAAAAAAGAGAGAGATAAAAGCAAGAACCAAAATACCTATTTCTTGGTTTCTTGAATTTCGACACAAAAAAAAATTAGGAACTTTCCTAATTTTTTTTTCTTTTCCTAAATTTTCACCTTTCCTCATGTTTGATATTTCCTTAAAAAAAATTGTGTTGAGCAACGACGGAGGAATTATGGCCACCACATATTATGGAAAGAATCGACAAGAAATTCGAGGAGATAAATAAACGCATGGACTCTATTGAACGTTCTCTTGATCGGTTTTAGAAATTCAAAGTCTCCAAACACCCGTCCTAGGCCAAAAACCAATTCCAAAAAAACCAAGAGAATAGATATCAACACAAGCCTTTAGGGAAGAATTTATTCAACTTTTGACATTGCGAGAAAAGGCAATATTACAAGAAGAGGCAAGGTTGAAAGAAGATGCAAGATTAAAAAAAAAATGCAAGATTGAAAGAAGAGGCAAAATTGCAAGAAGAGCCAAGATTACACAAAGAGGCCGAATTAAAAGAAGAGGCAAGATTACAAAAATAGGCCAAATTAAAAGAAGAGGCAAAATTTGCTTGATGCGGAAAAAGATTCTCTTATTGCAATAAATTTTGAAGAGTCAAGAGCATAATCTTTTTCGTTCACTACTGTTGATCTGACTATTCATTTTTTTCCTAGTATTAATTCTACTTTTGAATAGGAATACAAGGCTGAATATTCCACGAAGATGCATAAAGAATCTCCACAAAATCAAAGCAATGGTCCTTTCCATAACTTACAAGATTTGAGGACGAATCTTTTTGAAGAAAAGGAGAATAATGAAAAATCATATACGGATCCTTCAAAGAATTACGGGTTTTGGTAATGTCTAAAAGAAGATATAGGAGTCAAGCTCTAACATCACATCACTCATTTTGGAGACCCAAAATACTCAAAAGAATGAGTACTACATCATGTTGTCCATATTTTAGGTGAGAATTAATCTTGTTTTTCCAAGTTTAGTTATTTATTTAATTTCCATCCCTTTGGTGTTTTATTATTATTAGTTATATCAACTTCCTCAAATAAAGGACATGTGATCCAAGTAGTTGTTTAGTTTAAGGAAGTTACTTATTTACTAGTTTACTTAGGATTCTAATTTATTTCCTAGTTTATTATTGTACTTACATTGAGCTGAATTTATGTCCTATTTAAGGACAAAACTCGGCTCCAACAATTTTAAGCAAAAGTAGATACATTCAATATACGATATAAGGATATTCCTTAGATATTTTGCTCAATTGAACTCCCTGGGATTGTTCATGATTTTATTTTCATAGTTACAATATCGATAGAATAGTTCTCTATCGTTTGTTTCAGCCTTCACTGCGAGTCTAATCTACTTGGAGTTGCTTATATTCTATTCCCCTCGGAACTAATTCGAGAAAGAGAAAGATCCATTTTAACCTTAAGCTGTCTAATCTTGACCTAAAATATCAAGGTTCTTTATCAGTTGGTATCAGAGCTCAATGTTGATCTCTTTCTTGGTGCATATTTTACTTGCTTTCTTGAGAAGAAAAATTACCCTATTTATTTATATTTTCGGCCGAGATAAAAAAAAGAGAGAGATAAAGGAAAGAACCAAAATACCCATTTCTTTGTTTCTTGAATTTCGACAAAAATAGGAACTTTCCTAAATTTTTTTTTTCATTTCCAAAATTTTCACCTTTCCTCATGTTTGATATTTCCTTAAAAAAATTGAGTTGAGAAATGATTGAGGATGATACGGGGCCATCTACAAAGATACATCATCCTTTACAAAGGATCCATAGACCAATGACTAGATCAAGAACAAGACAAAGGAATCAAGAACTAGCCACATTGGTCCGAGAGTTGAAGTCCAAAGAAGAAGCCAAGCTTCATTTAGAAGATAAAGTACAAGTTCAACTTCTAACTCTTGAAAGCATTCAATTCGGCCCAAACAAGCATTTTGGCTAAAAAGGGTATTTTAGTCTTTTCACATATTAAAGTCTATTCTAGCCTATTCTAGACTATTCTAGACTTTAATTATAGTAAGTATTATTATTTCCCTATTTCTAGCCGTGTAATAGCAAGTTTGCTAAATAAAGGACATGTTGTCCATAAGTTAGTTAGTTTGTTATTAAGAGTCCTAATGCAACTAGGACTCTTCATTATTTGGTAGTTATTTCTTTATGATGCCGCCAAGATAATAGGCACATGTCCCTATTATCTTGTTTAGGTAGTTACTTGATAGCAAGTTGTTATTAAAGAGTCCTACTTCTTCAAGGACTCTTATTTCCCTTTTCCTAGTTTGAGTTAGTTTGGTTCTCTTGTAACCGAAATACTCTATTTAATAGAGATTTCGGCAGCCATGTAACTTAGACTTGATATATTGATATTTTGATTAAGGTTAATCCTTTGATACTTGTTTATGACTTCAGGTTGAAGTTCATATTTCTTTAAAGTTCTTGTATCAACTAGTTGGTTTATCTAGTTGTGGTGTTTCAACCTCCATTGATACTTAGCCTTTCGGGATCTGTGTTAAGTGTATTCCCCCATAAACTATTCGAGATGAGAAAGATCGCTAATTAAGCCGAGTCTTGATATAACCCATCAAGATTTCGCATCAAGTGGTATCGAGCAAAAGGTTGATCTCTATCTTGGTGTACCACTTTACAGTTTTTCTTGAAATTTTTTTTTCTTGTTTGCTTGAGAATAGCCGAAAGATAACACAAAAATTATACCCCTACGAAAAAGCCACCCGGAAGTAAAGAAATTGGCAGCCGGGTTAGTACAAAGAAAAAGCCACTCGGATATAAATAAATTGGCAATCGAGTTATCCCACAAAAGACAAGGATACAATCCAAAAGCAAATTTCCTTCAACAAGGAATTGGCTCTTGTTCCCTCTTCATCTTGAATTAGTCACCATCAAGGTAAAAATATCAAGGTAACATCTTCATACCATAGAAGTTCTTGATCTGTGTGGCCAAGATAAGGGTAAGTCTTGGGTAAGAAGGGAAGAAAGGCTTCAAGAAAAAAAAGCAATTTCAAGAAGAAAGAAAATCAAGAAACGTAAAGGTTACATCTTTCTCTTGCTCTTGTTACAATTACACTTATACTTTTCCCTAGCCTTTTTGTTAAGTCAAGAAAGTACTTCTTGATATAATTTTTCAGCCTTCCATCCTTATAACCATTCAATCATTCAAAGTTGGAAGTTCTTGACAAGTATTTCGAGGGATATTGAGAAAATAAAAATCTGATTACTATTCACAGATTACTATTCACGGATTACTATTCACTGGGTACTATTCACAGATTACTATTCACAGAACACTATTCACAGATTACTATTCCCAGATTTTGTGAAAAGATTCCATCTTTAATATCTTTTTCTACTAACGATTTTTGTGTGAATTTTTTCTTTGCAAAGATAATGTCTTTTAATGAAGGTACTTCGGAGCAAGGTGCCATGGAAAGCGATAAACTTTTCAAAGAATCAATGCAACACACAATGAAAGCGGTATTGCAATCCATTGATGACTTAAAAGATCGAATGGATGTTCTTGAAATCAAGAACCATTCGGATAAAGGTAAAAGGGCTGTCCAAGATGATCAAGAAGATCAAGATTCTCAAACATCCATTGATCACAATGCAAGAATCAACCCTCGGCATAATGATGATTTTAAGCCGAGAGTTGTCCCCAAGATGATTCCAAATCCGGCCTATGAACAAAGGCAACACCATCAAGATGTAAGGTATGATCCGAGACCTCTTGGTCATGAAGATAGATTTGAGCCGAGACAAACTCAACATCAAGCTCAAAGGTATGATCCAAATCCTTTTATTCATGTTGAACCGAGGCAAAACAATCAAAGGTATGACCCTCGACACTTTGATCTTGATGAACCGAGACCAAATTATCAAGCTCAAAGGTTTGATAATAATCTTGGTTCAATCAAGACAAAGATTCCTTCTTTTCTTGGTACTAATGATCCTAATTTATTTTTTGATTGGACACGAAAAGTTAACCATGTTTTTGATGTCCATAATTATTCCGAAGAGAAAAAGGTTAAGTTAGCTGCCATGGAGTTTGGAGACTATGCATCCATTTGGTGGGATCATGAGGTCAATGAAAGAAGAAGAACGGAACAAAGACCAATTGATACTTGGGTTGACATGAAAGCAGTTATGTCACGACGTTTTGTACCCCAGAATTTTAAGCGTGAGTTGTATAATCAACTCCAAAGATTGAAGCAAGGGACAAAGACCGTTGATGCATATTTCAAGGAGATGGAGATTTCCATGATTAGATCAAACATTCGGGAAGCTAGTGAAGCTACTTTGGCTCGTTTCTTGGCTGGTCTAAATGACAAAATTAGACCCAAGGTAGAACGTGCTAACCTTACTTCTCTTATTGATATGGTTTATTTTGTTGAACAAGTTGAGAGGCAGACAAAAGAGAAGAGTTCAAGCACTTATTCGGCCAATTTCCAATCTTGGAAAACGGCCAAATCAGTCCCTAAACAATTCTACTTGTTTTGCAGAGCCCAATTAATGCTAAGGGCAGTTTGGGAAATACAAAAGTGGCCACGGCTTCTTTTGGGGCAGCAAGGACATCAAACACTTCAAAACCGACCGATTTGCGAACTAAATCAACTACATCAAATGATCGGGAATGTTTTAAGTGTCAAGGCAAAGGACACTTTGCTCGGGATTGTCCTAATAAAAGTACCATGATTATGATGGATGATGGAACTTGGGTAAGTGATGAAGAGGAAGCCGAGGACACATTATTGGGAGATGAAGCCGAGGGGCAATGGTGAGCCTCCGCGAGATGATGGTACTTTTCTTTTGGTCAATATGCAACTTTTACATTCTCAACCATTAGATAATTTGCATCAACACCGTAGTAATCTTTTTTCAAACTAAGTGCACTATTAAAGATAGAACATGTTTAGTTATTATTGATAATGGTAGCTGCACTAACGTTTGTTCTTATGAGATGGTAACCGCTTTAGATTTACCTACAAAAGCACATCCAATGCCATACAAGCTTTCTTGGTTAAACAATAGCGGGGAAATTAAAGTGGATAAACAGGGTAGAATTTGACTTCGGCATTGGGAACTTCAAAGATCTTGTTTTATGTGATGTGGTACCTATGACCGCAAGTCACATTATTCAGGAAGACCTTGGCAATATGATAGGTTCGCGAGATCATATTGGTAGAAAAGAATGTCTACAAGGTAACCAAAGACAACATTCGGTACACACTACTTCCTATGACACCGAATCAGGTTTGTGAGACTCAAAGACTACTTGCCGAGGGGAGGGAAAAGAGGCTAAAAGAACAAGAGTTGAAAAAAAGAGTGAACCTACCCCTAAGATTCAAGCCAGTGGTAAAAGGAAGGACAAAACCGAGAACATTATGAAGTCATGTGGCGTAAAAGATAAGAAAGAATGTTTATTCATTAATTTTGCAAAGGTAGAAAGGGCGTTACGTGCAAATAAACCCCTTGTTTTACTTGTTTTTAGAGAAACCGAAAGGTTAACTCTCCTTAACACTTTTGATGATTTAACTTCTTCTCTTCCTAGTGTATGTATTGATGTTTTGAAGGAATTCAAGGAGCTTTTTCCAAAAGAGTTGCCGAAAGGTCTACCTCCAATCCGAGGCATTGAACATCAAATCGACTTCATTCCGGGATCAAATCTTCCAAATAGGGCAGCCTATAGAGCAAATCCGGATGAGACCCGAGAAATCCAAAGGCAAGTCGATTTACTCTTAGAAAAAGAAGCAGTACGTGAATCTTTAAGTCCTTGTGCTAGTCAGGTTATTTTGGTACCTAAAAGAGAAGGCACTTTCAGATTATGTACGGATTGTCGCGATATTAATAAGATAACTATTAAATATAGACATCCTATACCTCGCTTAGATGATATGCTAGATGAGTTAAGTGGTGCTTTAATCTTTTCTAAAATTGATTTAACTCAAGGCTATCACCAAATTAGAATGAAAGAAGGTGATGAATGGAAAACTGCTTTTAAGACTAAATATGGATTATATGAATGGATTGTAATGCCTTTTGGTCTAAGTAATGCACCTAGTACTTTCATGAGATTAATGAACTACATATTAAAGTCATTGTTTTGGTAAATTTGTTGTAGTTTATTTTGATGATATACTTGTATATAGTAAGACCTTAGAAGAGCATGTTGAACATCTTAAGAGTCTGTTTTTGACTATATTAAGGGAACAAACCTTGTATGCCAAGCTTGATAAATGTGTTCTTTGCACTAATTCTATTAACTTCCTTGGATACATTGTTAGTTCAAGTGGAATTCGAGTTGATCCAATCAAAATTGAATCAATTGTGAGTGGTCGAGGCCAACAAGTGCAACACAAGTGAGATCATTCTATGGTTTGGCAAGCTTTTATAGACGTTTTGTTCGTGATTTTAGCTCAATTGCCGCACCATTAAATGAAGTTGTAAATAAAGATATCTCGTTCTTTTGGGATAAGTCGCAAGAAGATAGTTTTAATAAGCTTAAGCAATTACTAACTTCTTCCCCTGTTTTATCTTTACCTAATTTTACACTAACTTTTGAAGTTGCATGTGATGCTTCGGGTATAGGTATTGGGGCTGTTTTGCAACAACAAGGGAAACCTTTAGCATATTTTAGTGAGAAATTGAGTGGCGCTGCCCTTAATTATCCTACGTATGATAAAGAGTTATATGCTATTGTTTGAGCATTGGAAACATGGCAACACTACTTGGTGGGCCGAGAGTTTGTGATTCACACGGATCATGAATCCATCAAGTATCTCAAGGGACAAAGTAAGTTAAACAAGAGACATGCAAGGTGGGTTTCCTTCATTGATACCTTTCCATATGTGATCAAATACAAGAAAGGTAAGGAAAACGTTGTTGCCGATGCTCTTTCTAGAAGGTACTCTTTACTTTCTCTTCTACATACTAAATTACTTGGTTTTGAACATTTAAAAGCTTTGTATGTAGATGATAATGAGTTTTCAGATTTGTTTACATCTTGTCATGTCTTGGCAATACAAGATTTTTACATACTTGAAGGCTTCTTATTTAAAGGTAACAAACTATGTGTTCCATCATGTTCGATTAGAGAATTAATTGTTAGGGAGGCACATAGTGGCGGCTTAATGGGTCATTTTGGTGTTATTAAAATATTGGATATTTTACAAGAACACTTTTATTGGCCTAAAATGAAAAGAGATGTTCAAAGAATTTGTGAACTTTGTTTTAAGTGCAAACGAAAGCTAAAAAGTACTTCAAAGGCTCACGGATTACTCATGCCTCTTCCAATACCTTCTTCACCTTGGATTGATCTTTCCATGGATTTTATTTTGGGATTGCCGAGATCTACAAGAGGTAATGATAGTATAATGGTTGTTGTGGATAGATTTTCTAAAATGGCACACTTTATTTCTTGTAGGAAAACAAATGATGCTAGCCATGTTGCGAATCTATTCTTTAAAGACATCATTTGGTTACATGGTGTTCCAAAAACAATCGTAAGTGATAGGGATGTCAAATTCCTAAGTTATTTTTCGAAGACCTTATGGAGCAAATTGGGAACAAAGCTTTTGTTTTCTACTTCAAGCCATCCACAAACCGATGGCCAAACTGAGGTAACAAATAGAACTTTAGGGGCTCTACTTAGGGCACTTATTCAAAATAACTTGAAAAAGTGGGAAGAATGTTTACCTATAGCTGAATTTGCTTATAATCGTACGTTACATTCTACTACTAACAATTCACCTTTTGAAGTTGTTTTTGGTTTTAACCCCCTTACCCCTTTAGATCTAATTCCTCTTCCTATTGATGAGTATTATAACATAGAAGGTGATTCAAGGGCTGACTTTGTTCAAAAGATACATTACGAAGTAGCCGAGAACATCAAGAAGAAAAATGACCGGAATGCACTTAAAATCAACAAAGGCCGCAAGGCTATCAATTTTGAAGTTGGTGATTGGGTATGGATACAATTTAGGAAAGAAAGATTTCCAAAGGAAAGGCAGTCCAAACTGCATCCAAGAGGAGATGGCCCTTTTTCAAGTCATTAAGAAGATAAATGCCAATGCATACCAAATAGACTTGCAAGGTAAGTATGGTGTTCATTCTACTTTTAATGTTACTGACTTATCTCCTTTTGATGTCTCGGATTACATACATGAAGATGATGATGATTCGAGGTCGAATCCTTTTCAAGGGGGAGGAGATGATACGGGACCATCTACAAAGATACATCATCCTTTACAAAGGATCCATAGACCAATGACTAGATCAAGAACAAGACAAAGGAATCAAGAACTAGCCACATTGGTCCGAGAGTTGAAGTCCAAAGAAGAAGCCAAGCTTCATTTAGAAGATAAAGTACAAGTTCAACTTCTAACTCTTGAAAGCATTCAATTCGGCCCAAACAAGCATTTTGGCTAAAAAGGGTATTTTAGTCTTTTCACATATTAAAGTCTATTCTAGCCTATTCTAGACTATTCTAGACTTTAATTTTATTAAGTATTATTATTTCCCTATTTCTAGCCGTGTAATAGCAAGTTTGCTAAATAAAGGACATGTTGTCCATAAGTTAGTTAGTTTGTTATTAAGAGTCCTAATGCAACTAGGACTCTTCATTATTTGGTAGTTATTTCTTTATGATGCCGCCAAGATAATAGGCACATGTCCCTATTATCTTGTTTAGGTAGTTACTTGATAGCAAGTTGTTATTAAAGAGTCCTACTTCTTCAAGGACTCTTATTTCCCTTTTCCTAGTTTGAGTTAGTTTGGTTCTCTTGTAACCGAAATACTCTATTTAATAGAGATTTCGGCAGCCATGTAACTTAGACTTGATATATTGATATTTTGATTAAGGTTAATCCTTTGATACTTGTTTATGACTTCCGGTTGAAGTTCATATTTCTTTAAGTTACTGTATCAACTAGTTGGTTTATCTAGTTGTGGTGTTTCAACCTCCATTGATACTTAGCCTTTCCGGGACTGTGTTAAGTGTATTCCCCCATAAACTATTCGAGATAGAGAAAGATCTGCTAATTAAGCCGAGTCTTGATATAACCCATCAAGATTTCGCATAAGAGGAATTATGGACACCACATATTATGGAAAGAATCGACAAGAAATTCGAGGAGATAAATAAACGCATGGACTCTATTGAACGTTCTCTTGATTGATGTTTAGGAATTCAAAGTCCCCAAATACCCGTCCTAGTTCAAAAACTAATTCCTTAAAAACCAAAAGAATAGATATCAACACAAGCCTTGAGGGAAGAATTTCTTCAACTTTTGGCAATGCGAGAAAAGGCAATATTACAAGAAGAGGCAAGGTTGAAAGAAGATGCAAGATTAAAAGAAGATGCAAGATTTAAAGAAGAGGCAAAATTGCAAGAAGAGTCAAGATTACAAAAAGAGGCCAAATTAAAAGAAGTGGCAAAATTGCAAGAAGAGGCAAGATTACAAAAATAGGCCAAATTAAAAGAAGTGGCAAAATTGCTTGATGCGAAAAAAGATTCTCTTATTACAATAAATTTTGAAGAGTCAAAAGCATAATCTTTTTCGTTCACTACTCTTGATCTAACTATTCATTTTTTTTCCTAGTAATATTTCTACTTTTGAATAGGAATACAAGGCTGAATTTTCTACGGAGTTGCCCAAAGAATCGCCACAAAATCAAAGCAATGGTCCTTTCCTTAACTTACAAGATTCGAGGACGAATCTTTTTGAAGAAATGGAGAATGATGAAAAATCATGTACGGATCCTTCAAACAATGACGAGGTTTTGGTAATGTCTAAAAGAAGATCTAGGAGTCAAGCTCTAACATCACATCACTCATTTTGGAGACCCAAAATACTTAAAAGAATGAGAACTATCATCAACTTGAATTAACACTAATTTCAGCTTTGAAAATTTTTGGTGTAACGGTCATAACTTTTGATCCAGGAATCCAATAGAGCTCATTTCAGATGCTATGGAAAGATAAAAGGTAGATATACAACTTTCATGAAGAACACAAGATCAGATTCTGTATGTATGAAGTACTAAATCGTCGTGCAAGTTACTACATCACGCTGTCCAGATTTTGGGCGAGAATTAATCTTGTTTTTCCAAGTTTAGTCATTCATTTAATTTCTATCATTTTAGTATTTTAATATTATTAGTTATATCAACTTCCTCAAATATAGGACATGTGGTCCGAGTAGTTGTTTAGTTTAAGGAAGTTACTTATTTACTAGTTTACTTAGGATTCTAATTTATTTCCTAGTTTATTATTGTACTTACATTGAGCCGAATTTAGCTCCTATTTAAGGACCAAACTCGGCTCCAACAATTTTTAGCAAAGTAGATATATTCAATATACGATTTAAGGATATTCCTTAGATATTTTGCTCAATTGAACTCCCTGGGTTGTTCATGATTTTATTTTCATAGTTACAATATCGATAGAATAGTTCGTCTATCGTTTGTTTCAGCCTTCATTGAGAGTCGAATCTACTTGGAGTTGCTTATATTCTATTCCCCTCGGAACTAATTCGAGAAAGAGAAAGATCCGTTTTAACCTTAAGTTGTCTAATCTTGACCTAAAATATCAAGGTTCTTCATCAGTTGGTATCAGAGCTCAATGTTGATCTCTTTCTTGGTGCATATTTTACTTGTTTTGTTGAGAATAAAAATTACCCTATTTATTTATATTTTCGGCCGAGATAAAAAAAAAAAGAGAGAGAGAGAGAGAGATAAAGGTAAGAACCAAAATACCTATTTCTTGGTTTCTTGATTTTTGACAAAAAAAATTTGGAACTTTCCTAATTTTTTTTTTTCATTTCCTAAATTTTCACCTTTCCTTAAAAAAATTGAGTTGAGCAATGTTTGAGGAATTATGGCCACCACATATTATGGAAAGAATCGACAAGAAATTCAAGGAGATAAATAAACACATAGACTCTATTGAACGTTCTCTTGATCGATGTTTAGTAATTCAAAGTCCCCAAAAACCCGTCCTAGTTCAAAAACCAATTCCTTAAAAACCAAGAGAATATATATCAACACAAGCCTTGAGGGAAGAATTTCTTCAACTTTTGGCATTGCGAGAAAAGGCAATATTACAAGAAGAGGCAAGGTTGAAAGAAGATGCAAGATTAAAAGAAGATGCAAGATTGAAAGAAGATGCAAGATTGAAAGAAGAGGCAAAATTGCGGATCCTTCAAAAAATGACGAGGTTTTGGTAATGTCTAAGAGAAGATCTAGGAGTCAAGCTCTAACATCACATCACTCATTTTGGAGACCCAAAATACTCAAAAGAATGAGAACTATCATCAACTCGAATTAACATTAATTTCAGCTTTGAAACAATTTGGTGTAACGGTCATAACTTTCGATCTGGGAATCCAATAGAGCTCATTTAAGACGCTACGGAAAGATAAAAGGCAGATATACAACTTTCATGAAGAACACAAGATCAGATTCTGTCTGTATGAAGTCATAAATCGTCGTGCAAGTTACTACATCATGCTGTCCAGATTTTGGGCGAGAATTAATCATGTTTTTCCAAGTTTAGTTATTTATTTAATTTCCATCCTTTTAGTATTTTATTATTATTATTAGTTATATCAACTTCCTCAAATAAAGGACATGTGGTCCGAGTAGTTGTTTAGTTTAAGGAAGTTACTTATTTACTAGTTTACTTATGATTCTATTTTATTTCCTAGTTTTATTATTGTACTTGCATTGAGCCGAATTTAGCTCCTATTTAAGGACCACACTCGGCTCCAACAATTTTTAGCAAAGTAGATATATTCAATATACGATTTAAGGATATTCCTTAGATATTTTGCTCAATTGAACTCCCTGGGTTGTTCATGATTTTATTTTCATAGTTACAATCTCGATAGAATAGTTCGTCTATCATTTGTTTCAACCTTCATTGAGAGTCGAATCTACTTGGAGTTGCTTATATTCTATTCCCCTCGGAACTAATTCGAGAAAGAGAAAGATCCGTTTTAACCTTAAGTTGTCTAATCTTGACCTAAATATCAAGGTTCTTCATCAGTTGGTATCAGAGCTCAATGTTGATCTCTTTCTTGGTGCATATTTTACTTGTTTTCTTGGGAATAAAAATTACCCTATTTATTTATATTTTCGGCCGAGATAAAAAAAAAAAAAAGAGAGAGAGAGATAAAGGTAAGAACCAAAATACCTATTTCTTGGTTTCTTGAATTTCGACAAAAAATAAAATTAGGAATTATGCCTATTTCTTGGTTTCTTGAAATAGAGAGAGAGAGAGAGAGAGAGAGATAAAGGTAAGAACCAAAATACCTATTTCTTGGTTTCTTGAATTCCTAATTTTTTTTTCATTTCCTAAATTTTAACCTTTCCTTAAAAAAATTGAGTAGAGCAATGATTGAGGAATTATGGTCACCACATATTATGGAAAGAATCGACAAGAAATTCGAGGAGATAAATAAACACATGGACTCTATTGAACGTTCTCTTGATCGATGTTTAGGAATTCAAAGTCCCCAAAAGCCCGTCCTAGTTCAAAAACCAATTCCTTAAAAACCAAGAGAATATATATCAACACAAGCCTTGAGGGAAGAATTTCTTCAACTTTTAGCATTGCGAGAAAAGGCAATATTACAAGAAGAGGCAAGGTTGAAAGAAGATGCAAGATTAAAAGAAGATGCAAGATTGAAAGAAGAGGCAAAATTGCGGATCCTTCAAAAAATGACGAGGTTTTGGTAATGTCTAAGAGAAGATCTAGGAGTCAAGCTCTAACATCACATCACTCATTTTGGAGACCCACAATACTCAAAAGAATGGGAACTATCATCAACTCGAATTAAAATTAATTTCAGCTTTGAAACAATTTGGTGTAACGGTCATAACTTTCGATCTGGGAATCCAATAGAGCTCATTTAAGACGCTACGGAAAGATAAAAGGCAGATATACAACTTTCATGAAGAACACAAGATCAGATTCTGTCTGTATGAAGTCATAAATCGTCGTGCAAGTTACTACATCATGCTGTCCAGATTTTGGGCGAGAATTAATCATGTTTTTCCAAGTTTAGTTATTTATTTAATTTCCATCCTTTTAGTATTTTATTATTATTATTATTAGTTATATCAACTTCCTCAAATAAAGGACATGTGGTCCGAGTAGTTGTTTAGTTTAAGGAAGTTACTTATTTACTAGTTTACTTATGATTCTATTTTATTTCCTAGTTTTATTATTGTACTTGCATTGAGCCGAATTTAGCTCCTATTTAAGGACCACACTCGGCTCCAACAATTTTTAGCAAAGTAGATATATTCAATATACGATTTAAGGATATTCCTTAGATATTTTGCTCAATTGAACTCCCTGGGTTGTTCATGATTTTATTTTCATAGTTACAATATCAATAGAATAGTTCGTCTATCGTTTGTTTCAGCCTTCATTGAGAGTCGAATCTACTTGGAGTTGCTTATATTCTATTCCCCTTGGAACTAATTCGAGAAAGAGAAAGATCCGTTTTAACCTTAAGTTGTCTAATCTTGACCTAAAATATCAAGGTTCTTCATCAGTTGGTATCAGAGCTCAATGTTGATCTCTTTCTTGGTGCATATTTTACTTGTTTTCTTGAGAATAAAAATTACCCTATTTATTTATATTTTCGGCCGAGATAAAAGAGAGAGAGAGAGAGAGAGAGAGAGAGAGAGAGAGAGAGAGATAAAGGTAAGAACCAAAATACCTATTTCTTGGTTTCTTGAATTTCGACAAAAAAAAAATTAGGAATTATGCCTATTTCTAGGTTTCTTGAAATAGAGAGAGAGAGAGAGAGATAAAGGTAAGAACCAGAATACCTATTTCTTGGTTTCTTGAATTCCTAATTTTTTTTTTTCATTTCCTAAATTTTCACCTTTCCTTAAAAAAATTGAGTAGAGCAATGATTGAGGAATTATGGCCACCACATATTATGGAAAGAATCGACAAGAAATTCGAGGAGATAAATAAACACATGGACTCTATTGAACGTTCTCTTGATCGATGTTTAGGAATTCAAAGTCCCCAAAAACCCGTCCTAGTTCAAAAACCAATTCCTTAAAAACCAAGAGAATAGATATCAACACAAGCCTTGAGGGAAGAATTTCTTCAACTTTTGGCATTGCGAGAAAAGGAAATATTACAAGAAGAGGCAAGGTTGAAAGAAGAGGCAAAATTGCGGATCCTTCAAAAAATGACGAGGTTTTGGTAATGTCTAAGAGAAGATCTAGGAGTCAAGCTCTAAAATCACATCACTCATTTTGGAGACCCAAAATACTCAAAAGAATGAGAACTATCATCAACTCAAATTAACATTAATTTCAGCTTTGAAACAATTTGGTGTAACGGTCATAACTTTCGATCTGGGAATCCAATAGAGCTCATTTAAGACGCTATGGAAAGATAAAAGGCAGATATACAACTTTCATGAAGAACACAAGATCAGATTCTGTCTGTATGAAGTCATAAATCGTCGTGCAAGTTACTACATCATGCTGTCCAGATTTTCTGCGAGAATTAATCTTGTTTTTCCAAGTTTAGTTATTTATTTAATTTCCATCCTTTTAGTATTTTATTATTGTTATTAGTTATATCAACTTCATCAAATAAAGGACATGTGGTCCGAGTAGTTGTTTAGTTTAAGGAAGTTACTTATTTACTAGTTTACTTATGATTCTATTTTATTTCCTAGTTTTATTATTGTACTTGCATTGAGCCGAATTTAGCTCCTATTTAAGGACCACACTCGGCTCCAACAATTTTTAGCAAAGTAGATATATTCAATATACGATTTAAGGATATTCCTTAGATATTTTGCTCAATTGAACTCCCTGGGTTGTTCATGATTTTATTTTCATAGTTACAATATCAATAGAATAGTTCGTCTATCGTTTGTTTCAGCCTTCATTGAGAGTCTAATCTACTTGGAGTTGCTTAGATTCCATTCCCCCGGAACTAATACGAGAAAGAGAAAGATCCGTTTTAACCTTACGTTGTCGAATCTTGACCAAAAATATCAAGGTTTTTCATCACCAGGTAAAAGGTTGTCCTTTAAAACCTAAAGCTATCATATTACAATCATTTCAAACTGAGATGAAGTCCTGCACCCTAGCGTAATTTATAGGTTTTCCACCAAATTTCTCAGAAGAACTATTTATTTCATTAAAATCGCCAAGGAGAAGCCAAGGAAATTGGTTTGAATTGGAGAAGCATCTAAGGTTATTCCAAAGAGGATGTTTCTCACTCAAAACACAGCTGGAATAGACAATTGAAAGCATAAAAGTATTGTTGCACGATCTTACTGTGACTAAGAGGCGAAGCTCCTGGGCAGACTTAGATGTAGTGATGACCTCCAAATTCTAGTTCCAAATAGATGCAATCCCACCAGATTTTCCTAACGCTAAGTCCATAAGCTTAAGCTCCTTCGTTGGATGCCATAAGACTTTTAGTTTCTGAAAGAGATATTTATAGCCAGTGGTACGGCCATGAACTTTAATAATTAAGGAAACTTGCCATTTTCTGTAAATTCTTTCTTTATCAGTAGTTGATAAAGGAACAAAGTTAGGCAGTTGATTCTGATTTCTGCTTTCGTCTGTCATATCTTGGTTATTGAAATTAATAACAAGCCTGTCACTAGATTCTGCAGGGTTTTTGGAGCTTGACAGTGTTTCCATGTATGACAGAGGTTGTAAAAGAATTGAAGGGAAAATATATATTTCTCACAATCAAATAAAAACTAGTACATAGATATTTATACATATATTCCTACACTACATTGGTCAACTACCAAATATTTCACACTACACACTATTTTGGTATTTACTATACATTGTGAAGAAACAAGTATGTAAATGTCCTAATTAATCAATCTCTTAATTAGGCACTTCTTAATTAATTTGGTAATACTAAAATGGTAACTTCCAATACTCCCCCTCAAGTTGGTGTGTGGATATCGAGAACACCCAACTTGCCAACTAAATAATTAAACTGCCCTTGACTCAAAGCTTTGGTTAACACATCGGCGAGTTGCTCCCTTGTCCCCACATGACAAGTAACAAGTGTCCCATCTTGGACCTTCTCTCGAACGAAATGACAATCGATGATGCGAAATCTTGATGGGTTATATCAAGACTCGACTGAAAAGCAGATCTTTCTCTATCTCGAATGGTTTATGAGAGAATATACTTAACACAGTCCCGGAAAGGTTAAGTATCAATGGAGGTTGAAACACCACAACTAGATAAACCAACTAGTTGATACAGTAACTTAAAGAAATATGAATTTCAACCGGAAGTCATAAACAAGTATCAAAGGATTAACCTTAATCAAAATATCAATATATCAAGTCTAACTTACATGGCTGCCGAAATCTCTATTAAATAGAGTATTTCGGTTATAAGAGAACCAAACTAACTCAAACTAGGAAAAGGGAAATAAGAGTCCTTGAAGAATTAGGACTCTTGAATAACAACTTGCTATCAAGTAACTACCTAAACAAGATAATAGGCACATGTTCCTATTATTTTGGTGGCTGAAATAAAAGTAACTACCAAAATAATGAAGAGTCCTAGTTGCATTAGGACTCTTAATAACAAACTAACTAACACATGGACAACATGTCCTTTATTATAGCAACTACTTGCTATACACGAAATTATAGTAAAGAAATATGCTGAAAATAATTAAAGTCTAGAATAGACTTTAATTGTACACAAAAAGACTAAAATGCCCTTTATAATTCGTCCCCATTCTGGACAGCTTGTTGGGCCAACTTGTACGACAATAATGGATATCAAGAAGGCAGAATCTGGTTTTGTGATCTTCATAGAAGTTGTAGATCTGCCTCTTATCTTTAATATGCAATTGGAATCAGCTTCATTGGATGCCTATATCGAAAGATATGATCATTCTACCAAACAGTAGCAAAGCTGTCCATTCCTTGTACACTTGTGATACTAAGAGGTTGACTTGGGCAACATTCCTATATGTAATTTAGAGTCCTCTTTGTATCGTAACGTACGTTCCCTTGAGTTGGGCAGCCCCAAGGTTGGTACCGTATCATCCCCTCCCTCTTGAAAAGGATTCGTCCTCGAATCATTCCAAGAATCAGCGGTATAATCTGAAAAATGAATAAAAGGGAGCAAGTTAGAAATATGTAAATTAAACATTGCATTGTCCTTACCTATCAAGGAGATTCTCTTGCGGCTGTCCCAAATATATGGTGTCTTGTCCTTCTTAATTGAAATTAATGGAGCAGCAAACTTGTTAAAATCACGAACAAAATGTTTATCAAAGCTTGCTAACTCATATGTTGGACGACATGGAATTGTATTGGTTGTTCTCGGCCATTCCACCATCGCATTAACTTTTGCCCGAACAACTTTAATACCTTGAAAACTCACAATGTAACTAAGAAGGTTAATAGAATTAGTGTAAGAAACATAATTTCCAATCTTAGCATACAAATTTTGTGCTTTTAAATGAGTAAAAACAGCCCTAAGATGTTCAATATGATTATCTCGGTTTTTACTAGCAACAAGTACTTTATCAAAGTAAAGAATCGGATGTCTATACTTAAACATTAAGTTATTCACATTGAGACTATCCGTATATAATCTAAAAGTCCTTTCTTGCTTTGGTAAAATTTTCCCCGGATTAACATAAGGACTTAAAGACATACTTACCTTCTTCTTTTCAAGAATGAAATCACCTTGGGTTGTATTTTGCTGATTTGTACCCAAAGATAGTTTATACCTTTCACGATTTTGAAGGCTAATAAGTAACCTTTTTGGCAACTCCTTAGGGAAGACTTCATGAAACTTCTGAAAAATAGCATGACTAGATGTAGAAAAAGATGTTAGAGTAAAAGAAAAAGTGTTAGTAAATAGGTTCCTTGCGGTTCCTTGCAAATCTAACAAAACAACAAGTTGTTTTGCAGGAATTGTCCTATCTACCTTTCCAAAATTGACAAATTAACATTCTTTTTTCTCTCTTTGTGAATAAGCCTTTTTGCTCACAATACTCTCGGCTTTTTCAGCTTTCTTTACCTCCGATTTTACCTCAAGAGTATGATCACTCTTCTTTTTAAGCTCACTTTCTTTTCGTTTATTTTCTCTACTTTCGGCCATTTTTTCTTGTATTTCACATACCTTACTTAGTGTCATAGGATGTAAATGATGCTTACTTTGATCTTTTGACACCGTATAGATATTTTTCCTCCCACAATGGGTTGCATACCTATCATATTGCCAAGGTCTTCCCAAGATTATGTGACATGCGGTCATGGGAACCACATCACATAAAAGCGTGTCCCTGAAGCTTCCCACACTAAAATTTATCTCAACTTTGTTTGTCCACCCTAATCTCACCACAATTGTTCAACCATGAAAGTTTATATGGCATAGGATGTGATTTCATAGGTAAATCTAAAGCAGTTACCATATCAAATGAACAAACATTAGTACAACTTCCATTATCAATGATTACTAAACAAAGTTTATCTTTTATTTTGCACATTGTATGAAAGAGATTACTTCTATGTTGATGTACTTCATCCAATGGTTTAGTATGTTGTAAATTCATAGTGACTAAAAGAAATGTACCTTGATTCTCCGGGAGGGCATTGTTACCCTCGAATTCATCCTCAAAAAATGGTTCCTTGGTTTCAAGTTCAAAACTTTCGGTTTCAATGTCCCAATTTGCCTCAAAACTTTCGGATTCTTGAGATTCTTGAGATTCTTGATTTTCTTGAACATCTTGAACATCTATGGTCACTTCTTGCTGCAAAGTACCTTCATCAAAAGACATTATCTTTGCAAAGAAAAATTCACACAAAAATCGTTAGTAGAAAAAGGGATTAATTGCCATTTGGGTCCCCAACATATTTGCGCGCAGCCAATTTCATCCTTTTTTCTTTTTTTTTAATTTTTTTCGGTCATCAATTTATTTTTCAAACGACCACTTTCATCCCTTTAAACTTTTTTCAGCCACTTTCATCCCCAATATATTTTTCAAAGCGCCATCTTCATCTCGATATATTTTTCTAGTGACCACTTTCATCCCCAAAAAATTTTCAAAGCGACCACTTTAAAAAGGATGAAAGTGGTCATTTGAAAAATATATTGAGATGAAAGCTAGCTAGAAAAATATATTGGGGATGATAAATGGCTGGAAAAAAGTTAAAAAAGGATGAAAGTGGTCATTTAAATATATTGGGGATGTGAAAAGTTAAAAAAAAAAAATAAAAATGATGAAATTGGCTGCGCGCAAATATGTTGGGGACCCAAATGACAATTAATCCGTAGAAAAAGATATAAAAGATTGAATCTTTTCACAAAATCTGTGAATAGTAATCTGTGAATAGTGTTCTGTGAATAGTAATCTGGGAATAGTAATCTGTGAATAGTACCCAGTGAATAGTAATCCGTGAATAGTAATCTGTGAATAGTAATCAGTGAATAGTAATCAGATTTTTATTCTCTCAATATTGAATCTTTTCTCTCGATTTTTCCAAAAATACTTGTCAAGAACTTCCAACTTTGAATGTTTGAATGGTTATAAAGATGGAAGGCTGAAAAATATATCAAAGAAACCAAATCTTGACTTTAACAAAAAGTCTAAGGAAAAAGTGTAAGAGTTTTGTGTTGCCAAACAAGAAAAAGATGTGATCTTTACCTTTCTTGATTTTCTGTTTTCTTGAAATAGCTCGTTCTTGAAATCTTTTCTTAACTTTTTGCCCGAGACTTACCCTTATCTTGGCCACAAGATCAAAAGCTCTTGATTGATGACGGTTGTGCTAGATCAAAAAGTCTTGATAGTGGCTAATTCAAGATGAAGGGGGAACAAGTACCAATTCCTTTATACAAAGGAAGTTTGCTTTTGGCCTTGAATCCTTGTCTATTTTGGGTAACTCGGCTGCCAATTTCTTTACTTCCGGGTGGCTTTTATGAGGTAAAGTACCCGAATTTATAATATAACCCGGCTGCCAATTTCTTTACTTCCGGGTGGCTTTTTCGTTGGGGTAAAATTTTTTTGTTATCTTTCGGCTATCTCAAGCAAACAAGAAATTTTTTTTCTTCAAGAAAGCAATAAAGTACACCAAGATAGAGATCAACCTTTTGCTCTGATACCACTTGATGCGAAATCTTGATGGGTTATATCAAGACTCGACTGAAAAGCAGATCTTTCTCTATCTCGAATGGTTTATGGGAGAATATACTTAACACAGTCCCGGAAAGGTTAAGTATCAATGGAGGTTGAAACACCAAAACTAGATAAACCAACTAGTTGATACAGTAACTTAAAGAAATATGAACTTCAACCGGAAGTCATAAACAAGTATCAAAGGATTAACCTTAATCAAAATATCAATATATCAAGTCTAACTTACATGGCTGCCGAAATCTCTATTAAATAGAGTATTTCGGTTATAAGAGAACCAAACTAACTCAAACTAGGAAAAGGGAAATAAGAGTCCTTGAAGAATTAGGACTCTTGAATAACAACTTGCTATCAAGTAACTACCTAAACAAGATAATAGGCACATGTTCCTATTATCTTGGTGGCTGAAATAAAAGTAACTACCAAAATAATGAAGAGTCCTAGTTGCATTAGGACTCTTAATAACAAACTAACTAACACATGGACAACATGTCCTTTATTATAGCAACTACTTGCTATACACGAAATTATAGTAAAGAAATATGCTGAAAATAATTAAAGTCTAGAATAGACTTTAATTGTACACAAAAAGACTAAAATGCCCTTTATAATTCGTCCCCATTCTGGACAGCTTGTTGGGCCAACTTGTACGACAATAATGGATATCAAGAAGGCAGAATCTGGTTTTGTGATCTTCATAGAAGTTGTAGATCTGCCTCTTATCTTTAATATGCAATTGGAATCAGCTTCATTGGATGCCTATATCGAAAGATATGATCATTCTACCAAACAGTAGCAAAGCTGTCCATTCCTTGTACACTTGTGATACTAAGAGGTTGACTTGGGCAACATTCCTATATGTAATTTAGAGTCCTCTTTGTATCGTAACGTACGTTCCCTTGAGTTGGGCAGCCCCAAGGTTGGTATCGTATCAATCGATCTCAATATGCTTAGTTCTCTCATGGAAGACTGTATTGGCTGCAATGTGAAGCGCCGACTGACTATCACAATACAACTTAGCGGGTCCCAAAGTGACTCCAAGGGATTTGAATAATTCTCTTAGCCAAACTAACTCACTTGTTGCGTTTGCCATAGCTCTGTATTCGGCTTCGGCGGAAGATCGAGAAACAACTTGTTGCTTTTTTGATCGCCAAGAAATAGGAGCATTCCCTAGTTGAACAAAATACCCTGTAACAGATTTTCTAGTTGTGGGACAAACAGCCCAATCAGAATCATAATAAGCTACTAGCCCTGCATTGGGATTGTTTCTAGGCAGAAAAATCCCTCTTCCTGGATTGCCCTTAATATAACGAACAACTCTAATTGCAGCATCCCAATGTTTTTCCCTTGGACTCTGCATGAACTTGCTAAGATTATGGACCTTATAAGTGATGTCTGGCCTCGTTATGGTGAGATAAAGCAATCGCCCAACTAATCGCCTATATTTTCCTAAATCTTTGATTAGCCTTCCACTATCATCCTCGATCGTCAACTTGAGTTGTGTCTCCATTGGTGTAGAACATGGTCGTGAACCAGATAAACCACATTCTGTTAAAATGTCAATTGCATACTTTCTTTGACACAAAAATAAACCTTTGGGTGAATGCGCTACTTCTATGCCCAAAAAATACTTGAGAACTCCAAGATCTTTGATTGTAAATTTAAAGTCCAAGTACCTTTTTACTTCTTGGCATGTTTTGATTGAAGGGATTCATGGGCGGAAACTCGTTCCGAACACCCATGGATCCTCCCCTGAAGGATCCGCTCATATGAAACAATTCGAAAAACAGCAAGAAATAGCAAGAAAAACTTACGTTTTTGGATTCAAGAAGCTACTTCTTGAATGGAGGATGACGTTTCTTGGATCGGATGCTGCTACCGATTGATCTCCCTTTGCGGAAAGTCCCTCTACTGGTATCCACGCGACGATACGGGCAGCGATTGCTAGCTCTTCGTCTTTTCTGATTTTCGGGAATTAGAGAGAAAAGGGAGAGGCTGAGAATATCGAAATCTGATTTCGGTTTTCTTGTTTAATTGCGGCTGAAGCATTAACCTTCTAGGTTTCGGCTAAGAGATGTTATATAGAGTGTGAGAGTTTGTTACTAGAACAACTCCCACCTCTACTCAACTTCTCTCGGCAGTGGGAGTCTCGGGAATCCCACGTTCACTAGACTTTCATTTGGTAGTGGGAGTCCTTATCGGATAATAACTCCCACGTAATCCCAGCTATAGGTAAAATACCGAAATTGCCCCTATCTCTAATTCGAATAATAAACACTTTATTATTTTTCGGAAAAGTGAATGTCGGATACAATTAACCTAGACACATTCTAGATTCATTGAATCCGGACATGAAGCTCGTTAGCTCGTCTATGCGTGTGACCACTGTAGGTTCATATCACAATGGCAATGAAAACACACTTAGTAGTAGTGTGAGTTCATAAATCACAAGCGGTCCCTAGCAGGACATTGTGACTACCCAAAGTGAATGAATATACAACGGAACCTAATATCAATCTACTATTTAATCCCTTTGTCTCGCGATATCCTAATTAAGCATAAGGCATGGTGGCCGTCACCCTTATTAAGCTTAATTGTATTTATGCTCGATCTCCGGGTAGATCTGTTTCGACAAATAGCATTTGATAACCACTTTATCAAATGCATTTGAGCACTGACCATGCATTTAAACGGTCTTTCCCTATCGAGGGAGGGGCCCAGTGGATATCTCTCTCTAATAATAGAGAGGGACAAATTCCTTACAATGTCTCTCACATTCAAGCTATGATAGGACACTACATCCGATCATCGATCGTATTGATTACTCTGTTACAAGTAACGTCCGATCGAGTCAAAAGCGTGGCTCCATTCATACTAGAATCAATGAAGACATAAGGTCTAAGGATTCTAAAATAGTATTGAGGAAGTAATACTTATGACTTAAGACCATGAAGTATTACTTACGTGACGGATCACGTCGATACAATGTATCCCTATATATTGCATCTATGATGTGATTTGTATCCATTACACATGATCGGTAAAACAAGATCATCAATCAACAATCATACTAGTTTTTATTTCATAGTCATTAAGCATTACATAAAACTAGGGACTTCTAGAATAGTAATTACATAAGCTAATGAGTTTTACTATCAAATCACACATTTGATAATCAAAAGCAAAAATAACTATTCAATTACATGCTCAAAAGATAATAAAACGCACAACATGTGCTAATGGTCCTAGGGCACCACTGGGTTCACAATACTAGGGACAACACCTAATTCATCAACAAACTTCCTGATCCAAACAGCTTCTTTGCAGTCTGCTTGAGAGCGACTAGATACTCGAGCTACATTGTAGAGTCGGCCACGGTTTCTTGCTTTGAGCTCTTCCAGCTCACAGCGACCTCCATTCAAACAAAACACAAAAACGCAGTTACGATCTATAATCGTCTACGTCGGTCTGGAAGCTTGCGTCTGTGTAACCATTTACAACCGGGACTTCATTTCACGACCTCAGTAAACTAAAAACATATCTTTAGTCCTTCTCAAGTACTTAAGAATGCTCTTGATTTGCGAGTCGATGTGACTCACTGAGGGTCGATTGATATCTCGCTAGTCATACTTAAAGCAAATGAGACATCAGGGCGAGTACATATCATGGCGTACATAATAGACCCAATGGCCGAAGCATATGGAATCTTACTCATGCGCTCTTGGTCCTCCCTTGTGGAAGGTCCTTGAGTTCTCGCTGAGTTTAACGCCATGTGACATGGGCAAGAATCCCTTTTTTGGAGTCTTGCAAAGTGAACCGTTTGATGACCTTGTCAATATATCCACTCTGGCTTAGGGCCCGATCATTTTGTTAGATCTATCTCTATAGATTCTAATACCCAAAATGTATGCGACCTGCTTTAAGTCTTTCATGGAAAAGCACTTCCCCAACCAAGCTTTTACGCTTTGTAATGTAGGGATGTCATTTCCAATCGGTAAGATGTCGTCCCACATAAAGCACAAGGAACACTCTTTGCATTATTAGTTACTTTCTTATAAACACAAGGCTCGTCTTCGTTTTTGATGAAACCGAATTCTTTAATACGTTCATCAAAGCGGCGATTCAAGCTTCGAGATGCTTGCTTCAATCCATAAATGGACCTTTGAAGCTTACACACTTTGCTAGGATTTGTTGGATCAACAAACCCCTCGAGGTTGTGTCATATACACATCCTCGAGAAGGTTTCCATTAAGAAACGCAGTCTTAACATCCATTTGCCATATCTCATAGTCATAATATGCGGCTATGGCAAGTAAAATCTAAGCGACTTTATCATCACGGCGAGGGAAAAGGTTTCGTCATAGTAAATACCATGAACTTGTCTATAACCTTTAACTACTAGTCGCGATTCAAAAGTGTGTACATTACCATCCATGTCGGTCTTCTTTTTATAACACCATTTGTTATCAATGACCTTGCACCATTCGGGTGGATCAACCAAAGTCCATACTTGGTTGTCGTACATGGATTGCATCTCGGACTTCATAGCTTCTAGCCACTTATCGACTCGGAACTACGAATTGCCTCTTTGTAGGTAGTGGGTTCATCTTGATCAATCGGTTCAACTTTGATGATCATCGATCCAGAAATCCATATCTCTCGAGCTGTTGATGTACCCGACTCGACCTTCTTGGGCCTTGTGTCAAAGATTGAAGCTCGATATCGGGCACGTGAGCTTGCTTGAACTTCTAACGTTGGTTCGGGATGTTGTTTGGGGATCTTGAATTTCCTCAAGATGGATCTTACTCCCACTATCCTCCTTGAAATAAATTCCCTTTCAAGGAATGAACCATTACGAGCAACAAACACTTTGTTCTCCGATGGAAGATAGAAGTAATATCCTTTAGTTTCTTTAGGATATCCCACAAACAAACACTTGTCGATTTGAGGGCGAGTTTATCGGATAACAAGCGTTTTACATACGCCTCGCATCCCCAAATTTTGAGAAATGACAAACTAGGTTGTTTCCCAGTCCATATCTCATATGGAGTTTTTCGAACCGCTTTAGAAGGAATTCTATTTAATATAAATGCGGCCCAGTTTCTAGGCGCAGCCCAAAAAGAAATTGGAAGACTTGTTTGACTCATCATAGATCGAACCATATCTAATAAGGTGCGATTCCTCCGTTCCCGACACGCCATTCCATTTTGGTGTGCCGGGGAGGAGTTAATTGTGAAACAATTCAACAACCACTAAGATGTTCGTCAAACTCTTGGTTAAGGTATTCGCCACCTCGATCCGATCGAAGTATCTTAATACTTTTACCAAGTTGATTACAGTACTTCATTTTGAAATTCTTTGAATCTTCCAAAAGATTCAAATTTATGTTTCATTAGATAGACGTAGCCATATCTACTGAAATCATCCGTGAATGTGATGAAAGTACTTGAAACCCTCCTCTAGCACTAGTGTTTATTGGTCCACAAACATCCGTATGTATGAGGCCCGATAAATCGGAAAGCTCTCTCACTTTGTCCAAGTAAAGGGAGCTTTAGTCATTTTGCCCAACAAGCAAGATTCACACGTCTCATAAGACTCTAAGTCAAATGATGTTAAAATTCCATCCGTATGGAGTTTTGATATGCGTTCTCGTTTATGTGGCCCAAACGACGAGTGCCAAAAGTAGGTTTGATTTAAGTCATTTGATTTAAACCTTTTAGTGTTAATGTTATAGATGGGCCTTTTAATGGAATCATCGAGGTTAAGAATATAGAGCCCATTCATCAAAGAGGCATCTCCATAAAAGATACGATCTTTATGAATGGTGCAAATCTTATTCAAAATATTAATTTCAAAACCTTCAATATCCAAACAAGAAACCGAAATAATATTCCTACTCAAAGTTGGAACATACGAGACAATTATCCGAGTTCTATAATAAGGCCACTTGGCAAAACTAAATTAAATGTCCCACTGTAGCTACAGACAACAACTCTTGCTCCGTTGGCTACTCTCGAGTCCACTTCTCCTTTTGCAGTGCTCTACTCCTTTTCGAACCCCCGCACATTTGCACAAATGTGAGATCCATAACCGGTATCTAATACCCATGAAGTAGGAGCGGACATGTTAATTTCAATAACATAAATACACGGAGAGACAGTCAAACTGGCCTTTCCCTTTTCCTTCTCTTCCAAATAGAGTTTGCAGTTCCGTTTCCAATGATCTGGTTCATTGCAATGGAAGCAAACTCCCTCCTTTGGTACCTTGGCTTTGGGCTGGGGCTTGGGCTTGTCATTGCCTTTGCCTTTGCCTCTCTTGGCCATGGGCTTTCCCTTGCCTTTCTTCTTGAAATTCCCTTTTTGAACCATTAAGACTTCAGGGGTCTTCTTAATGTTCGGTTCAGCCCTAGCTGAGCATCCCGTGTATTTCATGTATGGTGCTTCTCCATGGCATGCATGTTGAAGTTCATATTGAATTGGTCATACTCCAGTGGGAGTGAGCCCAAGATCATATCTGTGGCCATGTCATGACTTACGGGAGCCCCAAGTTTTTCAAGTTGGTCAAAATAGCCCTTCATCTTAAGAACATGTGCACTTACAGAGGTTCCAGGGGCCATTTTGCAACTATTTAACGCCTTAGTTGTAAGGAATCTTTCATGACGAGCTTGCTCTTGGAACATTTCCTTGAGCTGGCCCATATCTCATAGTCATAATATGCGGCTATGGCAAGTAAAATCCTAATTGACTTTATCATCACGACAGGGGAAAAGGTTTCGTCATAGTCAATACCATGAACTTGTCTATAACCTTTAACTACTAGTCGCGATTTAAATGTGTGTACATTACCATCCATGTCGGTCTTCTTTTTATAACACCATTTGTTATCAATGACCTTGCACCCTTCGGGTGGATCAACCAAAGTCCATACTTGGTTGTCGTACATGGATTGCATCTCGGACTTCATAGCTTCTAGCCACTTATCTGACTCAGAACTACGAATTGCCTCTTTGTACGACAACCAAAGATTGGCATCAACTTGCTGAATGTAATCGCCTCTTCTTGGCTGATATACCGGATTGTTGATAATCCAATTTGCTTGAATTGCCGGAATTGCCGGATTTGCCACATTTACCCTCGGCAATTGTGGTGCCCTTTGCGGTTCCATGTTGTCAACTCTTTGAAGGTTCATCTCGGCATTTTCTTGCGGATAATGTTGCTGATTTTGAAGTTGTTGAATGTGGATTTTTGAGTCCGCCGCCAATTCACCCCTTAATTCAGCCATTTGTTTTGCCATATCTTCCATCATCTTGCACATCTTGTCTTGATCAAAGGTATCACCTTTCTTTGATGGAGATCCTTCATAAGACATTGTTATAAGATAAGAAAAACAAAAGAAAACACTCAAAAACGTTGGATAGCAAAGAAAGATTCACTCTTTATTCCAACACCGCTCGTATAGAACTTCAAACTCTAGATTTAAAGAATGGGTTCCTAACTTGTTGCGTTGACACAAGGCTGAAAAATAAGGAAAGAAATCCTATCTTTGACCTAAACAAAAAGCTTTTAGAAAGAAAAAGATGAAGAACAAGTCCTAATCGAGAAAAGAAACCGGTTCTTGATGATCTTCTTGATGTTCTTGATGTTCTTGATTTTCTTGATGTTCTTGCTTTTCTTGATCTTCTTGAATTTTCCCTTGCTTTTGGCCGAAGGTATCAAGGAGTGAAGTATGGTTGCTTTCAATACTTGATTTATGGTATTGGTTCGGCTCAAAACAAAAACAAGGAGGAACGTTTGCCAATTCTTGAACGAAGCGGGGTTGCTTTCGTTTTGATCAAGAAGTTTGCTATTGGCTTTATAGTTCGCTATTCAATCTATACTAACTTGGCTGCCAATTTCTTTACACCAAGAGGCTTTTTCTTTATGAAAATCGGCTGCCCAATATTACCTTTTATGCCGCGGCTGCTTTTTTTTTGTTATTTTGTCAATCTAGCAAACAAGAAAAAAATTTGTGCGTAGGGTACACCGGGAATTGGAGAAGAACCTTTTGCTCTGATACCACCTGATGAAGAACCGCAAGGTTCGACTTAAGTTAAGCCCGATCTTTCTTCAATTCTCGAACTAGTTTCTATGGGAATTTAATCAACGCAACTCTAAGGGAAGGTTAATTAACAATGGAGGTTGAAACACCACAACTAGAGAAACAAGCTAGTTGATACGAGTAACTCAAGAATGAATGAATTTCTATCCGAAGTTCAAACACGAGAAGCTAAGGAATAACCTTACCAAAATATCAATATATCTAACGTAAGTATTACTAATGGCGAAATCTCCCTTAAGTAAGGTTGAGATTTCGATTTACAACTCACATAAAGAAATAAGAGTCCTTAAAGGATTAAGACTCTTGAAAACAAATAAGAGTCCTTGAAGAAGTAGGACTCTTGAATAACAACTTGCTATCAAGTAACTAACTAACAATAAAAGTGGCGGCTAGATTAGTTTCTAACTACCAAATCTATGAAGAGTCCTAGTTGCATTAGGACTCTTTATTAACTAACTAACTAACACATGGACAACATGTCCTTTATTAAATAACACGGCTGGAATATGAAATAACAATACTAAAAATAGTTAAAGTCTAGAATAGGCTAGAATAGACTTTAATATGTAAAAAGACTAAAATGCCCTTTTAGCCACTTTGCTTGGTTGAGCCGTGTTGAACATTTGTAAAACTTAAGAGAGTGAATTGAATGTCTTCTTCTAGTTGAAGATTAGTTTCCTCTTTAGTTTTAATACTTCGGATCAATGATGATACTTTGTCAATTGTCAGCTTTGCCCTTGATCTTGTAATTGGTCCTTGAAGGTTCTTTAAGGGATCTTTGAAGTAGGGCTGCCCTTGGTATGATCTCGTATCAAGAAGGGTGGAGAGGCCATATTATACTGACGATCTTACTTGGAGCAATCTCATATTTAGAAGTTGGTCAGTTGTCTTAACATATTATTCACTCTTTTGCTTCCTAACTCCAGTTTTCTTTGTTCCTATAAAACAATGCCCCTGAGTTTTATGGTGCGAGACGCAAAGGAAGAGGCCAACACAGGTGGATAATAAAACGACGAGAAGGAGAATGCCAATGGTAATTATGGCAGCGAAAACTAGTTAAATTAGGCTGAAGAATATTTTTCTTTTTAAATTGTGTGGCTAAAGTAGAAGAAGATATCTATGTTGGGCTGAATAAAGTGATGATTGATTTGGATCAGGTGAAATTCTAGTTGTGTGTTGAGTCTATTTTGGGGGAATTGTTTTTAATAAGAATAAAAAGTTGGAGTAAAAATTAATTAAACAAAACCATAACTTCAATTACCATCGGGGTGGAACAATTTAAGTATCTAATTGGTACAATTAAGACATTGTGAACCAAATTGAAACTATTCTTAGGCTTCATGTACTTTTTTAGATTTAACCTTGTTGACACCCAAAATATCTCGTTTGGCCGGGGCATGTCAGGAAGCAAGTAAAGTGGCTCAACCTGTTAGTAGTGCCCTAGGACCATTAGCACATGTTGTGCGTTTTGTTATCTTTTGAGCATTTAATTGAATAGTTAATTTTGCTTTTGATTATCAAATGTGTGATTTGATAGTAAAACTCATTAGCTTATGTAATTACTATTCTAGTAGTCCCTAGTTTTATGTAATGCTTAATTACTATGAAATAAAACTAGTATGATTGTTGATTGATGATCTTGTTTTACTGATCATGTGTAATGGATACAAATCACATCATAGATGCAATATATAGGGATACATTGTATTGGGACGTGATCCAGTCGAGAAGTAATACTTCATGGTCTTAAGTCATAAGTATTACTTCCTCAATACTATTTTAGAATCCTTAGACCTTATGTCTTCATTGATTCTAGTATGAATGGAGCCACGTTTTGACTCGGTCGGACGTTACTTGTATGCAGTAATCAATCGATCGATGATCGGGACGTAGTGTCCTATCACGAGCTTGAATGTGAGAGACATTGTAAGGAATTTGTCCCTCTCATTATTAGAGAGAGATATCCATGGGCCCCTCGATAGGGAAAGACATGTTTAAATGCATGGCCGTGCTCATATGTATTTGATAAAGTGGTTATCAAATGCTATTTGTCGAAACAGATCTACACGGAGATCGAGCATAAATACAATTAAGCTTAATAAGGGTGACGACCACCATGCCTTATGCTTAATTAGGATATCGCGAGACAAAGGGATTAAATAGTGGATTGATATTAGGTTCCGTTGTATATTCATTCACTTTGGGTAGTCACAATGTCCTGCTAGGGACCGCTTGTGATTTATGGACTCACACTACTACTAAGTGTGTTTTCATTGCCATCGTGAGATGAACCTACAGGGTCACACGCATAGACGAGCTAACGAGCTTTATGTTTGGATTCAATGAATCTAGAATGTGTCTAGGTTCATTGTATCTGACATTTGTCTTTTTGAAAATAATAAAGTGTTTATTATTCGAATTAGAGATAGGGGCAATTTCGGTATTTTACCTTTAGCTGGGATTACGTGGGAGTTATTATCCGATAAGGACTCCCACTGCAGCGAGAAGTCTAAGGGACGCGGGAGTTGAGGACTCCCATTGCCGAGAGGAGTTGAGGACGTGAGAGTTAGTTATGGGAACAAACTCTCACACCCTATATAATAAACTCTTGGCCGAAACCCTAGACCTAACACTTTTCAGCCGAAATTACATAGGAGTTAGAAAACCGTTTTCTCTCCTGCCTCTCCCTTTCTCTCTAATTCCCGAAAATCAGAAAAGACGAAGAGCTAGCAATCGCTGCCCGTTTCGTCGCGTGGATACCGGTAGAGGGACTTTCCGCAAAGGGAGATCAATCGGTAGCAACATCCGATCCAAGAAACATCATCCTCCATTCAAGAAGTAGCTTCTTGAATCCAAAACCGTAAGTTTTTCTTGCTGTTTCTTGCTATTTTCGAATTGTTTCATATGAGCGGATCCTTCAGGGGAGGATCCATGGGTGTTTGGAACGAGTTTCCGCCCATGAATCCCTTCACAACCAAAGTCCAATCAAGGTGCCAATAATAAACAACTAGACCGAAGGAGCTTCAGGCAAACAGAAATCGGACGACCGGAGGTAGTTAGGAAATAGGAGATCAAAATGACCAAAGGACATTATCGGCAAAGAGGGACAATCTAAATGCCTTATTATCTTCATTTATACTGTCTTGAATTCTTTCTTTACAAGTTCTCCGCACATAAATTCATGTTGTTCAATTTAGACTTAGCCAACTAGAGTCTACAATCCTTTTTACGTGAGGATACTTATCCAATCACGCATACATATATTAGATTCCACCCCTTATACAAGGTTTTCTGCGAGAGGGAATTGTCCGAATAACGCATACTTAGTATTGCAGTTATCCGTTTGGCTCTAAACATACTTAGTAACGCATATTTGGGACCAGTCGACCTTTTCCAAGTATTAGCCATCTTGTAAAAAAAGAATTCTAAGTGTGAATACAATATCCCGACCATCTAAGCTTCTTAGCTAGATGTTTGGCCGAGTGTTTTTTGTGGCAAAACATTCTGTCACGTCCCTTGAGACACCATTGATGTGTGTCTTTCCTAAATGCTACTCGGATCCGACAAACATCTTGAAAACATGGAGCCGAATCCTCAAACTTAGGGTGAACAGTCGGACAGTTCTAACTCACTCGCCATACCAACATCATTGGCAGCAATTAGACATCAGATTGATGAAAGTATTGGCGAGAAAGTGTAGAGTCTGGTCCAACAGTTAACATTGGACATAAAGCCGTTGATCTTGAATGAGTTTCAAGCAATAGGAGGCCGTTAAATACCAACGACCTCCCGAGTTTATGCCCTAACTCCAAAAGGGATGGCCTTTCCACTAAATTAGAAACTCATATAACAACATCTTTTGACTTATGACCATGTCACAATAGCCACTAGACCAATGGAGAAACGAAATTGAGGGTATAACTTTGTTCAAAATAACCACAACGTCATGTAAGAAGGCCAGTCTTCCTACCAAATACCAAATTAATGCTCTCCACATTCTTAAGTTGGAGGACATATACCATTAATGGCAGGGCAGACAACCTATACTTGGTAACCAGCTTTCCAGACCATAGGACAAGTGCCAGCCATGGCCGGACAGACGACCTATTCTTGGTATTCGGCCTTTCAATATGGGGCAAATCTCTATAATGGCAGGACCAACGGCATAACCATGGTCACCAGCCTTTTAGACAGAGAGGAAAATTCCAATGGTATGGCCAACTTCCCTACTTTTCAAGCTAGCTCCACAAGCTGGGTGTTATAGATGTCCTTACTAAACACTTTCTCAGCAGCTTAGGCTGGGACACAACCCAAAAGGGCACTGCCTACAACAACCCACTCCAACAAGTAGAAACAGAGCGGTAGCAGATGCATTGAAAAAGTAGATTGGAATAAACATCACCGGAATTGAGAAGCCCTCTTACTGGAAACCATATAAAGAATTTATTGACATTGTGATAAGTTTGCCAAAGAACTTCAAAGTACTTGATTTCTCTACATTCTCGGCAGATGATAAGAAGACTAATATGGAGCATATTGGAAAATTCACTGACCAATGTGGTGAATTAGGAAGCAGTGAACTTCACAAGCTGCACGTATTACCCATTTGCTTGAGTACTAAAGCTGGTATACAAACTTGTTGCCTAATTTGGTACATACTTTGACCGAGATGTAAATGGTTGAACACACAATATTGAGGGGTGGAGGGGGGAGGGGTGAATTGGGTGTTTGATTTTGATTACCACCTCTTTATAAAACAAAGATAAAATGTTGTTTCTTTTCTTTTCAAGAAGATCATTTTCTCTAAAACGCATAGATCCGTCGTTTCTCAAATCATGAATTTACATAAATGTTTAATCTGTAAGCCAGACCATCAAAGAACAAGCTTAAACATAGGATAGAGAAACAAATATGATGTTTTGCCGAAGTAATGAGCAATCAGATGAACACTAAAAGAGTTAACACAATGACAAAAGCACAAATGTAAAGCACATAATGATTTATAGTGGTTTGATCATACAAATCTATATCCACTGCCCTGAGACACACTCAAGGTTTTCGCAACATCCACTAACACATTCCTTTCTCAACATATTGATAGTGGGAAAACGGAAACACAAGGTGGATAACCCAATCTACAACACTTATGGGTTTCACTTTTTAACCACCAACAAAACAGGTCCCAAAGTTGGATCACCCAACAAGGATTTTACTAACCACCACTCACAATTAAGTCTTCTCCAAGGTACCGCTTATGGAGAGATCTAGCACAACAAGCCTCACTAGATGAAGAGCCAGAGAGAACAACCAACTATAAAACTACATGTGGTGGATAGTAAAATGAAGCTGAGAAATTACTTTATATCTGATGAATATGACAATTTAGCACCAAACTCTTCACTCGCTTTAGAATGAAACAAATGGAATCGGCACAAAGATGAGCTCAAAAAAGAATTAGGGGTTAGAAATTATATATACCTTTTAGAATAACCCATTGTTACTCTCTTACCTCACAATCAACCTAGAAAGCTTTTATAGAAGTGAAAATAACAGTTTGAAATTCAAAATCGCCCGTTAGGCAACGACTAGTTTCTGGATGATGGAGACAGCGTAGGAAATCGGACTAAAACCATAGCAAAACACTCTGCGCTAATGGAAAACTTCGGTTAACAGGACTCATGTGAGGTCTACCGAACTACCTAGGTAAAACAGAGTTACTGCATTAAGAATGAAGCATGTAAGCTATCAGGTCTACCAAGCATAAACAACGCTTATACGAGGTGATCAGATTTTTCTCAAAACAAGTCAAAAATAATCTGATACGCTCAAGTACCGTTGTTAGTCCAGAAAACATTTAGTTAAAGCAAAGTTTGAAAAATAAAACCTTTGAAATTTTGTAATAACAAATGAAAACACCTTTGATCACAAGGACAAAAATTTTAAATGTGATTTTCAATTCATTCCATGTTCTAAGTTAGAGCACGGTGCCTCAGTCCAAATGATTCATACTTATGTAAGGAAAAATTATGGTTTACAAGATATACCTATAAGCAAAACCCTAACAACTAAGTTATTCAATCTTTTCCTGCAAGCAAATCTCGACATCTTCATTAATTCCATACTTGAATCTTCAATAGAACTTGTATGTAGACCTTATGATTTCTTTTCTGTAGCACTATTACAATGAGCATAAACATTAGTAACTAATACATCATTTTGTTTTATACTCAAAACTGAGTTAGTGAAACCTAAGAGCTAACAAGCTTTGTTTCATGAGAGGTGTTATAAACCCTCAATGGAAGTATCCATAGAAGACCTGGTCTGGTGGCAGCCTAACATAATCCCCAAAAAACAATCACATACTTTCTGGATCGTTTCAGGAAGCTTAAAGGCCAGTACCTCACTATACTCCCAGAATCGGAATATGTCAGAATAGCCATATCCAAGATGGTACCTTAACTTAAGGAAGCTTTTATCCTACACAACTTCTTAGACTTATCCGGGTTAGCTTCTAGGACGGTTCGGGTAGAGGAATTCTTCAAAGAAAAAGAGAAACAAAGAGCTTCTCATTTCTAAAAAGGCTAGACTATGATTTATGTTAGAAAGGATTTATCTGACCCCCAGAAAAATCCTAGTATTGTGAGATATTAGCGGTTGAGATCCTGAACGGTAATGTTTATACCTACCCACCCCTAAAACTTGTCAATGGGAAGGATTCGGCTAAACAGGGTAACATTGAGACTTATTCTTTTGACATCACCAAGGCGGAACAGGTTTTTGATCACCTGTTAAAAGATAAGAATGTCAAGCTAACTTACGAACAACTGATCCCATCAGCCGTAGAGCTAAAGAATAAAAAATATAGCGTCACAATTCTTTCAGTCATGACACCAATGGTTGCTTCATATTCAGATGCTCCATAAAAAAGGGCATTCAGGATGGTCAGTTCAAGTTTGTTGACAAGGAGGCTCAGGAACTACTCGTGGATACTGATATTTTCCCAGCAGCTGATGTCAACATGGTATCAGCTCACGAGAAACATCCTAAAGTAGTCATGAATAATGGACATTCAAGAACAAACATGAGCCATATGTAAAGGAGACACTCAAACTCCAATCTGATCCACTAACCGATCAATAGTTAGAGCACCGGACAAACTCATAACAAAAGTGGAGCTTAAGCCAAAGAAACTAAATGCGTACCAGCATCCCGACCACCCATCAGTATTCCGGAGGTTAGAATATATAAAAGAAGATTTAAATTCGACCTTCTTGATTCCAAAGTTCTTGGCGGGGGAAGGAATCATGATTTTTTAGTTTTCCCATATTGAAATCCAAAAGGCCCTTGACCATTTGTGTCACACCTCATGCATCGGAATTGTGATATGGCAGTGTCTCATTGGATAATGAGACACCAAAGCCAACAATAAAGATTACTAATAAGGCAGTTCATTATGCAATAATCCATAAAATCTAAGTGCTACAGCGAAAGTCTAAATTACTGAAATTGAATGTTTCTACGTATTACATTTATTGAAAGGGAACCCATTGTCCAAATGAAATAACTAGAAATATAGATATAGCATTTAGTGTCTAAGTAGTTTATGATCGCTCCTCAAATGGCCCCTCCCAGGCATGGTCCTCGTAAAAAGGCTCATCGTACTTGTCATCTGCACAATAAAAGGGAATGGGCTGAGCTTCAGGGCTAAGTAAGGACCAAATAATCATAGAACAGAAATATAACAAATAGACAACGGTTTCCCATTTCCCTAAAATATCCCTTTGGAAACAAACACGTGACACGACGGATAACCACTATAAACACTACACGAGTCCCACAGGACGCAGAATACGAACACCGAACAGAACAAAATAGAACAATCACACTGCACATTTGCACTGTGACCATCTGGTTGACCTAACCAGTTGTCTGGTTGACCGGCGGTCATCCGAGGCCAGAAATAACAGGCAAAACCCCGGTCGACCGATGGTACCGCAGACAAAGGGATCATCAGCGGCTTCGTCCGTGGTAAAGCAGTAACTACTGCCCTTCTACGGACGAACCATATGACAAATGGTAGGACAAATGGATCGTCTGCAACATGCGATTTTCAGAAAAACAAGTGCAAAACTTGTGCACAAATGCACCAATTCTACACTAAAACTTCCCAAACCCAAAAGTGACCAATTAGACTCCATACCAAGTAGAAAAAACGACCAAAACAAGAACAAACAAGTGAAAAGCAACAATTAAGCTAGATAGTCACATTCTTCACATCTAAACGCTTACACAACCGAATGCACGAAAAGCACCACACGTTGCTCATACGGTACACACGATCACAACATTGTTTAGACACTAAGAACTCACTACTGCTATGACACGACAATCCCACCACACGAGCTCAATCATCTATTCAATTCTAATTAACAATAACGGTAATGGTCTCAGTTATAATCCAAACTAGGGACGGCCCATAAAGTATAACACGCGGGTTTGAGTACGAACCCCCAAACAATGGGCACAGAGTTTAAGGAACCTTTCATTACTTTGTATCATCATCCACCATCATGGACTCCATAAAACCATTATCGTCCCAATGATAACCTCATAAGATTAAGAATCAGAACAGAACATGAGATCTCTCGAGATCTACATAATCAGATATCAAAGTTATAGTCGAACGAATCCTGCTAACCAGTCGTTCCTGGACAAGAGCTTAATAGGGTCGACGACTCGGTCGAGCAAACCACATAAGACTAAACGACGACAACCCAAATAATGACAAAACCCATTATGCAACTCAACAATAACAAAATAGGCAAGTTCAGTAATGATCCCCAACGATCCACATTTCACAACCTAGTTAGATAACAACAATTGAAATACAGGTTATATCAACAAGTATAATTAATCCAATTCATGGAAGAAATCAAATAACCCAAATGGTAAACACAAAACATGCGATTGATTCGTAATACCATAGTTTATGCAATTAATCACGCCCAATTAGTTCTAAACTCAATATATATATATATATATATATATATATATATATATATATATATATATAGCACACACACACACACACATAATACCAGGGAAGAAAATAAAAAAAGGATTGTGTCCTTACTGGTTACGAAAGCAAAAAACAGAGAATTTCTAAAATCTGCACAACCAGTTTCACTCGCGGTGCGATAACTTTCTACTGCGAATCCCGAATTGCGTTTCGTCTGCGCTCTCTCGAAGGTCCTTCCAAGATGATCGTTTTGATATGTTGTGGGTCGATAACAGAGGCCGATAATGATGAGGGACCATCCAAGGGGTTGCCCCTACTCAAGAGAACCTTTATCTAGACTTAGGGGACCAATGACTAAACAAAGGACAAGACTGGTGAATCAACTAATTTCAGTGCCCTAGGACCATTAGCATATGTTGTACGTTTTATATCTATTTGAGCATTTCATATGAATAGTTAATTTTGCTTATGAACATCAAATGCGTGATTTGATAGTAAAACTCATTTGCTTATGTAATTACTATTCTAGTTGTCCCTAGTTTTATGTAATCTATTTTACAATGAAATAAAACTAGTATGATGTTTGATTGATGATTACGTTTTACTAATCATGTGTAATGAGTACAAATAATATCATAGATGCAATGTATTGAGATATATCGTATCAGACGTGATCCGTTAGAGAAGTTGTAAGCCCTAAGGGCGAACAAACTCAGTTTTATGATAATGTACCAACATCTGATGTTGTATCTAATGGTTTCAATCGTTGTGATAGAATAATGGTTCACTAAAGTGGAATCTCTAAGTACTTCAATCAAGCCCTGCTCAAGACTAAATGATTACATTCTTTGAGGCACATCTCTCAAGACTTGAAGATTGAAGGCTTAGGTGTGGTTAGAATAGCTTAGCATATCGTTATATATATCTTAAAGCTCTAACCATTGCTCACATGAACTTAGGATAACAACACTATTGTCTTGCATCTTTAAAAATAGTTTTCATAAAGCTCAGTTTCAAAAATGGTCTTTAAAACATGTTCCCTTCTCAAAAGCCCTTGGTTTCATTGTCTAAGACTTTGAAAATTGTTTTTCAAGTATTAGTTATCCTTTTGAGAAAACCATTTTGACCTTAAAAGATTTCAAAACTTGTGAAAAATCAACATCTCTTGAATCCAGGAAATTCGGATCATCAGAGCCTTGCACGGATCATCCGGGACCAAAGCAGAGTTGAGTTTTTGGGAACCATTTGTCCCGGTCGACCTATGTAGACTTAGGATCGTCCGATCCTTTGATCGGATCATCCGAGGTAACTTGCGGTCAATCGAACTCTGCGAAAACTAGCCGTTATCCGACTAGTTTTAAAAGTCTGTTTTTGGACTCTTTTGAAAAGTATAAAAGCTACGATGCGAGTGGAATCTTCAAAGAACAACCCGGAGAGAATATACATTGATTATACAAAAAGCTTTAGCACTTTCAAAGCATATCCAACTTTATTAATGTGTTGAAAAGTTCAAAATCACAATCTCACTTGCAAGACACAAGTTGTTGAATCCCAAGTTCTAAGAGCATTAAAGTAAGATCTTTAAAGGTATCAATCCTCCACTTTTTGAGTGTGTAACTCTCTCTTTATATCTCCATCTTTCCCTCTCTTAGTGATAGGGTATTTATTGTGTCAAGACCTACTTGGTGTGGGTTTTGTACTCTTAGTGAGTAGAGTTTATAATTGTGGTTATTTGTGTAAAACTCTTTGTGAGTTAGCCACTTGTGTAATTACTTTTCTTAGTGAAGTTATTAAAAATCCTTGTGTGAAGCTCAAGGTAGTGGATGTAGATTCTTTGTGAATCGAACCACTCTAAATCACGTGTCTTGCTTTCCTTGTTTTTATTTGTGATCCATTTTCTCCAAACTTCAAATACAAGTTTCACTTTCAAGAATTTTGAAAATAAAAAAGAAGCCACTTTTATAAAAACCCAATTCACCCCCCCCCCTTGTGTTTTTCAATTGGTATCATAGCCTCGTCTTCACCTTTAGCTTAACCGCTTGAAGTAAAGATTATGGCCGGAAATTCCGCTTTAGCCTACCTAGAGGGATCTTCCACTAATAGACCACCTCTCTTTGATGGAAACAATTTTAATGCTTGGAAAAACCGTTTCAAAATCTATGTGTGCTCTATAGACTACTCCTTATGGCAGATTTTTGAAGAAGGTCCATATGTACCTATGAAAGTGGTGGATGGTGTTCAAGTTCCAAAATTGGACAATGAGTTTAATGAAAATGAGTCCAAGAAAATGACCCTCAATTTTCGAGCTATGAACATCATTAGTTGTGCTTTTAATCCGGATGAGTACAATCGGATACGTGGAAGCAAATCTGCTCACAAGATGTGGAAAACCTTAGAAGTCACCCGTGAGGGGACTAATCAAGTCAAAGAATCAAAGCTCAACATGCTTGTGAGGGAATATGAGCTTTTCTCTATGAAGCCAAATGAAACTATAAATGAGATGAACACTAGGTTCACCAATGTTGTCAATGGGTTGAGATCTTATGGAAAGGAATACTCTATGGGTGAAATGAATAGGAAGATCCTCAACTCACTTCCTAAAAGTTGGGAAGGCAAAGCTCTAGTTATTGAAGAAGCAAAGAACTTGAAAACTTATCCCACGGAGGAGCTCATTGGTTTTCTTCTCACTTATGAGCTCACACACAAAAAGGATGAGCATATTGAAAAGGCAAAGAAGAGTATTGCTTTAAAGGCTATTCTTGATCTTGATGAATCCAACCTGATAAGGGATTGGACAGCTAATAATAAGGGATTAGACAGCTTTACAACAGTTTGGTATAAATGTCATATCTATCAATCCAGGAATCCAATGGAGCTGATTCCAATTGCATACTAAAGATAAGAGGCAGATCTACAACTTTCATGAAGATCACGAGATCAGATTCTGCCTTCTTAATATCCGAAATTGTCGCACAAGTTGGCCCAACAATCTGTCCAGAATTGGGACGAAAATAAAAGGGCATTTTAGTCTTTGTACAATTAAAGTCTATGCTAGACTTTAATTATTTTCCAGCTTTGTTATTTACTTTATTTAGAGTATTTAAGTAGTTGCTATAATAAAGGACATGTTGTCCATATGTTAATTAGTTGGTTAATAAGAGTCCTAATGCAACTAGGACTCTTCATAGATTTGGTAGTTAGATGAGATTCTAGCCGCCACTTTATTGTTTAAGTGTTTTACTTGATAGCAAGTTGTTATTCAAGAGTCCTACTTCTTCAAGGACTCTTATTTGTTTTCAAGAGTCTTAATCCTTTAAGGACTCTTATTTCTTTATTTGGTTGTAACCGAATTATTACTCTATATAATGGAGGGTTCGGCCAACATAATATTTAGATTAGTTGTTTTAATACAAGATATTTTTGGAACATGATGTGAGGTTTTTACCTTGTCATTCCTCTTGAGTTACTGTATCAATAAGTTTAGTTTACGCTTATTGTGGTGTTTCAGCCTCCATTGATGATCAACCTTCTTGGAGTCGCGTTGATTGTATTCCCCCGTTAAACTAGTTCGAGAATTGAAGAAAGATCGGGCTCAAACTTAAGTCGAACCTTGCGGTTCTTCATCACAACCATTCAAGTGATGAAGAAGACATCAACTTAGATGATGAGACCATGGCTTTGGTGGTAAAGCGCATGAAAAAAATGTTTTCCGGGAAAGGAAGAAAATTCTTCCAAAATAGAAGAAAACAAAATCCTAATGGGATGAGATGCTATGAATGTGGAAGCAACCAACATCTCATAGGAGAGTACCCCTCCGCCAAAGAAAAAGAGCCCAACGAAGACAAAAAGGAAAAATTCTTTAAACCAAAGAATGCCAAGGGCATGCTAAGCACATGGGATCAAGAAGGGAGTGGCGATGAAGAAGAAGAGGAAAACGCAAATGTTTGCTTCATGGCTTTCGGGAATGAGGTACATCTTACACCCACTACTTCTAACTCCCTTGATGATGATGAAGATGATCCTAATGAACTTTTGTGTGATATGTTTGATCAACTTAAGAAATGTGCTAAGCAAAACCAAGAAATGAAGCTTAAAATTGAATCCTTGTTTGAAGAAAGATCTAGGTTGCTTAGTGAAAACAAAAAGCTATGTGATGAGGTTGATTGCTTGAAAATCGAAAATGAAAAGCTTATGACTACTTGCAAAACTTCCTCATTAAAGTATCAAGAAGCATATGATAAATTGTCTTCTCTTGAATGCAAACTTGTTGAGTTTGATTGTTTAAAAACCAAAGTTGTTGATTTCACCTCACTTGTTGATAAGTTCACCAAAGGAACAAAAGATCTTGATCAAATTCTTTGTATGCAACGTACTTCAAATGTTAAACATGGATTAGGCTATATACATTTGACTCACTTTGATATTGCTAGCTCTTCTAAGTTACCTAGAAAACACTTTGTGCATGCTAGTACCTCACATAAGCAAAATAGATATCGTGAGCATATTCACAAATTTTTTAAGCCATCTACTTGTTGCACATATTGTGGAAAATTTGGACACACTAGTGCTAGATGTTATGTGAAGAGAAAAATTGAAAAGGGAGTAAAAACTGTTTGGAGAATCAAGCGTATTTTAACTAACCCTCAAGGACCCAAACAAGTATGGGTACCAAAAGTCACTCCTCCTCATTTGTCTTAGGTACTTGCAAGCAAGGTAAATACTCCGGCTCAATGGTTTCTTGATAGTGGATGTTGTCGCCACATGACCGGAGATGCCTCATTAGTCAAAGACGTGGAACCTATATATGAAGGTTATGTCACGTTTGGGGACAAAAAGAAGGGTAGAATCCTTGGCATTGGAAATGTTGGTAAAGGTTCATCAACTCTTGTTAAGCATGTTCTTCTTGTTGATAGCCTCAAATATAATTTGCTTAGTATTAGCCAACTTTGTGATAATGGTTTTGATGTTATGTTTAGCAAAAAGGCTTGCTCTATTGTTGATAGCTCTTCACATGAAAAAGTGCTTGTTGCTAATAGAACCGGTAATGTTTATATGTTGTCTTTGGATGATCTTGTTGCATGCGATTTTAAATGCTTATCCATAATGAAGATGATGCATTCTTATGGCACCGTAGGCTTGGTCATGTGAGCATGGATCTCTTAAATAATCTTTCCTCTAAAGTGCTAGTGCGTGGGCTTCTAAAAGTGAAATATGAGAAAAACCGTCTTTGTGATGCTTGTCAATTTGGAAAACAAACAAATACGTCTTTCAAGCCTAAACAAATGGTTTCCACTTCTAAACCACTTGAACTTGTTCATCTTGATCTTTTTTGACCAATGAGGACCACTAGCTTAGGTGGTAAGAGGTATGCCTTTGTTATTGTGGATGATTTTTCAAGATTCACTTGGGTAATTTTTCTTGCACAAAAAGATGACACCTTCCATGAGTTTTCAAATCTTTTCAAAAAGGTACAAAATTCGCTTGAACTAAAACTTGTTACCTTGAGAAGTGATAATGGGAGGGAATTTAACAATCAATTTTTTGAAAAGTTTTGTAATGAAAATGGCATCACACATAACTTTTCGGCTCCAAAAACGCCTCAACAAAATGGGGTTGTTGAAAGGAAAAATAGAACTTTACAAGAAATGGCTAGGTCTATGCTTAGTGAACATTATTTACCAAAATATTTTTGGGCCGAAGCCGTGAACACTGCTTGTTATATTGTTAATAGAGTTCTTTTAAGGCCTTTTGTTGGAAAAACTCCTTTTGAGCTTATCTTTGGAAAAATACCCTCAATCTCATATTTCAAAGTTTTTGGTTGCAAATGTTTTGTGCTCAACATGACGTAGGAATATTTCTTGGATATTCTTCAAACAAAAAGGCTTATAGGGTATATAATAAAAGAACCTTGTGTATTGAAGAGTCCATGCATGTGTCTTTTGATGAATCTAACATCTACATGCCTAGAAAAGATGATGATGGTATAGGTATGCCCTTGGAATGTGTAAATGAAATCCATCAAGCTCCTATGTTGGATGATAATTCTAAGGATGAGGAGGACATTGAAACTACTCAAAATGATCCACAAGTCACTCAAAGCAATGATCCTTCAACAAATGAGCTACCAAAGGATTGGATATACAAGCAAGGTCACCCTCAAGAGCAAATTATTGGTGATCCATCCGTTGGCGTCAAAACAAGGCGGTATTTCATAGATAATCTTGCTTTACTTTCTTCTATAGAACTTAAGAACATTCATGAAGCTTTACGTGATTACTTTTGGATTTTGGCTATGCAAGAAGAACTTAATCAATTTGAAAGAAATCAAGTTTGGACTTTAGTCCCTAGACCTATTGATCGCCTTATTATTGGAACAAAATGGATTTTTCGTAATAAACTTGATGAGCTCGGGCAGATTATAAGAAACAAAGCTAGACTTGTTGCCCAAGGATTCAATCAAGAGGAGGGCATTGATTTTGAGGAAACTTTTGCCCCCGTAGCTAGACTTGAATATATTAGAATGCTTCTTGCTTTTGCCTGTTTTAAAGGTATTAAACTTTTTCAAATGGATGTGAAAAGTGCGTTTCTAAATGGCTTTATTGAGGAGGAAGTATATGTTGAACAACCTCCTAGTTTTGTGCATGAAAATTTTCCAAACAATGTTTACAAACTTACAAAAGCAATGTATGGTTTAAAACAAGCTCCTCGTGCTTGGTATGAGCGTTTGAGCAAGTTTCTCACTTCTATTGGTTTTTCAAGAGGTCTTGTTGACACCACCCTTTTCATTAAAACAAATGCATCTCATGACATCTTACTTGTGTAAATATATGTTGATGACATTATTTTTGGTTCAACTAATGAAGTGCTTTGTGAAGAATTTGCTAAACTAATGCAAGATGAATTTGAGATGAGCATGATGGGAGAGCTCAACTACTTCCTTGGATTACAAATCAAACAAACAAATGAAGGAATTTTTTATCAACCAAGCCAAGTACACTAAAGAAGCTGCTAAACGGTTTGGAATGGATGATGCAAAAGAAAGCAAAACACCGATGAGTGCAACCATCAAACTTGACAAGGATGAAAAAAGGTAAACCGGTAGATGAAACAAGGTATAGAGGTATGATTGGCTCTCTTCTTTATCTTACCGCTAGTAGGCCGGATATTATGTTTGTCGTATGCTTATGTGCTAGATTCCAAGCATGTCCTAAAGAATCACATCTCATTGCCGTTAAACGTATTCTTAGATATCTCATAGGCTCATATGATTATGGGTTATGGTATCCTAGAAGTACATCTTTTGATTTAATAGGTTATTTGGATGCCCCGACTATGCGGGGTGTCGAATTGAGCGTAAAAGCACTAGTGGGCATTGTCATTTTCTTGGTCATGCATTAGTCTCATGGTATAGCAAGAAACAAGCATGTGTATCCCTTTCCACCGCCGAAGCGGAATATATTGCAGCCGGTAGTTGTTGTGCTCAAATTTTATGGATGATGCATACTCTTGTGGATTTTGGCTTTGCATTTCAGCATGTTCCCATCTTATGCGATAACGCTAGTGCAATCAACTTAACTAAGAATCCCATACAGCATTCTAGGACTAAACATATAGAAATCAAGCATCATTTCATTAGAGATCATGTTGCTAAAGGTGATGTTTGCATAAATTTCATTAGCACGGATGAACAAATTGCAGATATTTTCACAAAGCCTCTTGGCACAGAAAGGTTTGAATATCTCAGGCGTTGCCTCGGAATCACAAAATTCCAAGACTAATGTGTGTGTTGAGTGTGCAGGAAGAAAGCAGGGGGAACCCGGATCAACCTCCCGAGGGAACGGATGATCCGAGCGAGGGATGTAGTGAAAGCACGAGGGGACGGTCGACCGCAATATCTGTTGATGAACCGGAGCATCGACCGTTGAAGCTACTGGAAAGCTCCGGATCAGAAATTTAATTCCTCGGACGACCTCTTCATTAAACGGTCGACCGAATTTTGCGGGTTGCAGCTTATATCAGAAAAAACTCAAACGTCTTTTCATTTAATCCTCACATCTCAAAACAGTTTTCTCTCAAATTCTTCTTCCCTCAGACCGATTTCTCTTAACCCAAGCCTTGTTTGTCCTCAATTTCATCATTCAATCTTTGTTCCATCCTCAATTTGTTTGGATTTCATCTAAAGTATCTCACAAAAACCTTCCCTCGGATCACCGTAGTTTCACTCTTTCAAACCTACCCCTAATCCGAAATTATGAGGAAGGCAATGATGATGCTAATACGCCTCCTCACAAGAATCCTCCTAGGAATCAACCTAAACGACCCCTTGAAAAAGGGATTTCCTTTAAGGAACCCACTCAAGCCGCACCTAAGAAAGGTCGAGCAAAAATGGTGGCTCGCAAAGTCGTGGGAAAGGGCAAGCAAATTCTGGATACAGATTCTAGCCACTCGGAGGACGATTACTCGTCTTCACCTTCAAGGGCATCTCCACCTTCAGATTTCGAGGTAGGAGGATCATCAAATTTTTCTACAAAAAAGGTAACTACTCCTTTTTACAATACCTCAGCTAAGCAAATGTTTGACAAGCTAAAGAAATCCAAAAGGGGATTCATGACCACGTATTTTAGAGATGACAATATGTTTGCTCAAGGAAAAGGACTAGATGAAGTTATGGGGCTGTTTGATGATATGGGGTGGGTTAACTTGTTTGATGTTGATGAATACATTTACCCATCCATTGTTTATGAATTTGGTGCAAATTTGAGAAAGGAAGAGGGTGATGGGAACCGAAATTAGATATAGGTCTTGTGTTGGTAAGTTGGAATTTGTTTTCTCTGAAAAAATGTTTTGTGAGGCTATAGGAATATAACATGTGGAATATGCCAAAAGGTTCTATAAGAATACAATGAGTTCGGATGATATCAGTCTCCTTGATATGAAACAGTTTATATCTCAATTTGGAATCAAAGGCAGTTTCACCGACTCAAAGGAAAGGGAGATTGACAAGTTGGATGAATTTGGTTGGATCCTACACTTCTTCGTGTCCAACATTGTGGCCCCGGTTAAAGGGCACAAGTCATCAATTACTTTCCTTCAAATGGTAATAATGCAACATCTTTTGGAAAGTAAAGCCTTGAACTTCGCACATCTTGCGCTCCAACATTTTATAGTTGCTATCAAAGGTTCAAGGAATTACATTCCATACGGTAATATTCTTACAAGGCTCTTCCAACGATTTGGACTTGATTTGAAAAATCCGTTAAAGAAAAAGTTTGTCAAAAATGATGAAGCATGTTTCCACCGAATGAAGATGATTTATATAGACAATCAATGGAAATTCATTCGAAGGACCACAAATAATGAAATAGGGGCTGCTATACTTGCTCGAAAGGTGTCCCCTTATATGCATAAAACACTTCTAAAGATTGAAAAGAAAAGGGGTGGAGCACCTTCAAAGCCTAGAAGTGATCCGACAAGAAATGAGCAAGAAGATTTCGAAGCACACAATTCACTTAGCTCAAGCGAACATGTCTCATCCGACAATGGTCAAGAAGAAGAATCTCATTCTCCAACTCAAGCAACTACCAAAAGTCCTCCTCAAAAAGTATCCCGGATAAATAAATGTTTGCCTTGTTGAAGAAGATGGCGAGAAAAATTGAGGCGATAGCGGAAGAGATGGTCTCTATCAAAGAAAAGGTGCAAACGGTATCTGACAAGGTGGACAAGTCTATACAAATGCAAAAGAACTTAGCTAAGGATTTAAGCCTTTCAAGTGCGGATGAAGACGATCAAAGCTGAAACTTTAAACTATCTTTATTCTTGGAACTTATTGTTATCTGTGTTTAAAATTGACTGTTGGTTGTGTGAGAAAGTAATATTTTCAGGACAGCTCAGTTGCAGCAAAGTGCTGCAGATTTTTTTCCAAAGATCGGTCGACCGGAGTTCTTGACCAAAATCTCGGACGATCCGAACTTTGTGCAGTTTCTAGATTGAAGTCTTGTTTGGCTTCTGTAAACGGCTGAAACTAAAGGGAGTTTTCGTAACTTGTTTTTAACTTTGTAAATATCTTTTCCTGCCATATTTTGAGTGGGAGCTTCTCTTATATTTCATATTTCTCAAATTTTATATGGAAGGAAGGAGGAAAGGAGGTTGGTTGGGAAATAGGGCTCTTCTTAGAGTCCCTAGATTTTATGGCAAAAAGAAGTTATCAAGCTGGTGCTTTTGTCTCCTGTCATCTCTAGGTTTTATCTTCTAAGCACTTGTCTTTGCTCTTATTTGTTCTTCGTCCTTTTGCCTTGCTTCCTTGTTCTTAAATTGTCCTTATTCTATCTTATTGCATCAAAGTTTGTCATAATAAAAAATGGGGAGATTGTAAGCCCAAAAGGCGAACAAACTCAGTTTTTTGATAATGTACAAACATCTGATGTTGTATCTAATGGTTTCAATCGTTGTGATAGAATAATGGTTCACTAAAGTGGAATCTCTAAGTACTTCAATCAAGCCCTGCTCAAGACTAAATGATTACATTCTTTGAGGCACATCTCTCAAGACTTGAAGATTGAAGGCTTAGCATATCGTTATATATATCTTAAAGCTCTAACCATTGCTCACATGAACTTAGGATAACAACACTATTGTCTTGCATCTTTAAAAATAGTTTTCATAAAGCTCAGTTTCAAAAATGGTCTTTAAAACATGTTCCCTTCTTAAAAGCCCTTGGTTTCATTGTCTAAGACTTTGAAAATTGTTTTTCAAGTATTAGTTATCCTTTTGAGAAAACCATTTTGACCTTAAAAGATTTCAAAACTTGTGAAAAATCAACATCTCTTGAATCCAGGAAATTCGGATCATCCGAGCCTTGCACGGATCATCTGGACCGAAACAGAGAGTTGATTTTTGGGAACCATTTGTGCCGGTCGACCTATGTAGACTTAGGATCGTCCGATCCTTTGATCGGATCATCCGAGGTAACTTGCGGTCAACCGAACTCTGCAAAAACTAGCCGTTATCTGACCGTTTTAAAAGCTGTTTTTTGGACTCTTTTGAAAAGTATAAAAGCTCAGATGCAGTGGAATCTTCAGAGAACAACCAGAGAGAATATACATTGATTATACAAAAAGCTTTAGCACTTTCAAAGCATATCCAACTTTATTAATGTGTTGAAAAGTTCAAAATCACAATCTCACTTGCAAGACACAAGTTGTTGAATCCCAAGTTCTAAGAGCATTAAAGTAAGATCTTTAAAGGTATCAATCCTCCACTTTTTGAGTGTGTAACTCTCTCTTTATATCTCCATCTTTCCCTCTCTTAGTGATAGGGTATTTATTGTGTCAAGACCTACTTGGTGTGGGTTTTGTACTCTTAGTGAGTAGAGTTTATAATTGTGGTTATTTGTGTAAAACTCTTTGTGAGTTAGCCACTTGTGTAATTACTTTTCTTAGTGAAGTTATTAAAAATCCTTGTGTGAAGCTCAAGGTAGTGGATGTAGATTCTTTGTGAATCGAACCACTCTAAATCACGTGTCTTGCTTTCCTTGTTTTTATTTGTGATCCATTTTCTCCAAACTTCAAATACAAGTTTCACTTTCAAGAATTTTGAAAATAAAAAGAAGCCACTTTTATAAAAACCCATTTCACCCCCCCCCCCCCCTCTTGTGTTTTTCAGAAGTAATACTTCATGGCCTTAGTCATAAGTATTACTTCTTTATAGAATTCACTCATCTTTCAGTTACTGTATCAACAAGTTAGTTTCACTTGTTGTGGTGTTTCAGCCTCCATATATTCTTAGCCTTCTTTAGAGTTGCGTTGAGAATATTCCCTTTGAAACTAGTTCAAGAATAGAGAAAGATCCATTTAAAACTAAAGTGTCAAATCTTGATATAAGTTATCTCGGTTCTTCATCAAGTGGTATCAGAGCAAAAGGTTCATCTCATTCTTAGTGTACCTTTACAGCTTTCCTTAAATTTTTCTTCTTTGCTTGAATTGACAATTAAAAAAAAAAAACATACGGCTTTATTTAAGAAAAAGCAGCCCAAATATTTAGACCAAGTGTTCAAACCAAAAAGCAAACTTCTTGATTCATAGTACAATAAAGACTCGTTTCAAAAATTGGTTTTTGCATCCCTTGTTCTTGTCATTGTCGTGCACATAACCATACATGAAAGCATCTTTGATACCGTGAGGCCAAGAGAAGGGTAAGTCTACGAGATAAAAAAAAAAAAGAGAGAAGTCAAGAAAATCAAGAAAGTCAATATTGAGAATTGCTCTTCCTAAACACAAAAGAATACCTTTAAAAAGTATCTCTTTTCTTGATTAGGTCTAGAAATTTTTCAAGATTACTCTTCTTTTCTTTCTTTAAGTTTTTCGTGTAGGTCAAAGATAGAATTTCTTTCCATTATTTTTCAGCTTTGTATCAACGCAACAAGTTAGGAACCTTTCAATTCATCTAGAGTTTGAAGTTATTTTACGAGTAGTGTTGGAATAAAGAGAGAATTTTACTTTGATATCTAACAGTTTGTGTGTGTTTTCTTGAAATTATAACATGTCTTATCAGGGAAGTCCATCTAAGAAAACTGAATCCTTTGATGAAGAAAGGCTCTACAAAGAGGTGATGCACAAGACGATGATGCAATTGCAACAAAGATTGGATGAGATGGCGGAAGAGATGAGACGACTTAGAATCTCAAATCAGCGAGGTAATATTGGAGATGATGCCGAGAGTGATGATCACTCCATTGACGCAATTGAGCCGCTTAGAGTCAATCCAACTCCGAGAGCCAATCCACAACATCGGGTAACCAATAATCAAATGTATGAGCCGAGAAAGGGGCCAAATTCAGCGTAATGACAACAATCTTGGTACAATCAAGACCAAAATTCCCTCTTTCGAAGGTACAAACGACCCTGAATTATTTTTAGATTGGCAGCCATGGAATTTTTCGGATATGCATCTATTTGGTTGGATAAAGAAGCCGAAACAAGGGCTAGAGTTGGGCAACGACAAGTTGATACATGGGATGAGATGAAAGCGGTGATGAAGTGACGTTTTGTTCCCCAAATTACATAAGGAAACTTTACAACCGCTTGCAAAGATTAAATCAAGGAGAGAGTTCGGTTGATGAATATTACAAGGCGATGGAAATTGCGATGATTAGAGCCGATATTCAAGAAGAAGATGAAGCAACAATGGCGCGGTTTTTGGCTGGCCTAAATGATAAAATTTGGTCAAAGGTAGAATGTGCTAACCTTGATAATGTTACATCTATGTTGTACTATGCAGAGCAAATCGAAAGGCAGCAAAAAGAAAAGAGTTCAAGGACAAAAACGGAAAATTTCCATGCTTGGAAAAGGCCGAATCAGTCCTAGAATTTTTCCACTATTTTGCCGAGCCAAAACAAGGGTAAAGAGGTACAAATTGGTGAAAAATCAGCCACGGGTCAGTTTGGGGCAGCCAAGTCATCAAACACAACCGATTCGTCAAATACGAGGGTAAATTCTACTCCAAATCTTGTTCGGGAATGTTTTAAATGTAGGGAAAAGACACTTTGGTAGGGACTGCCCTACCAAGAGTACAATGATCTTGTTGGATGATGGAACGTGGGTAAGTGATGACGAAGCTGAAGATGCTGATTTGGAGGAAGAAATCGAGAGGGTAGAAGAATCTCCGGAAGATGAGAATCAACTCTTGGTTACGATGAAGCTACTTCATTTACAACCTTTAGATGATCTTCATCAACAAAGAAGCAACTTATTCCAAACTAAGTGCAACGTTAAAGGCAATCTTTGTTTATTAATTATTGATAATGGAAGTTGTACTAACATTTGTTCTTATGATATGGTTTCCGCGCTTGATTTATCATGTAAGGCACATCCTTTTCCTTATAAGCTATCTTGGTTGAATAATAATGGTGAAATTAAGGTGTATAAACAAGTGGAAATTGAGTTTGGAATCGGGAGATTCAAGGATAAAGTTTGGTGTGATGCGGTGCCCATGATCGCAAGTCACATAATCTTGGGAAGCCCATGGCAATATGATAGAAGTGTCGATCATATGGGGGAAAAGAATATATATGAAGTTACCAAGGATAAAATCCGATATACTTTACTTCCTTTATCTCCTGGTCAAGCTTGAAGGTACATAAACAAATGGCCATAAATAGAGAGAAGAGAGAAAAGGCGAAAAAAGAGAGCGAGTTGAAAAAAAATAGTGATCCTACCCATGAGGTAAAATCCGAGGGAAAAAATGACCAAAAGTCGTGAGCTTAGTGAGACAAAAGGAAAGCACACAAAAAGAGAGAAAATATTGTTTATTTATCAACCCAGGAAAGGTAGATAGGGAAATTCGAGCAAAACAAGTTGTTGTTTTGTTAGTTTATAGAGAAACCTAAAGGTCTCTTACTACTAACACTTTTGCTTTTGATCTAACTTCTTCTTCTCTACCAAGTCTTTCTATTGATCTTTTACAGGAATTCAAGGACGTATTTCCCAAAGAATTGTCGAAGGGGCTGCCTCCAATTCGAGGAATTGAGCATCAAATCGACTTCATTCCAGGAGCAAGCCTTCCCAACCCTGCGGCCTATCGAGCAAATCCGAATAAAACTCGGGAAATTCAAAGGAAAATCTATTTACTTTTGGAGAAGGAGCAGGTAAGAGAATCTTTAAGTCCTTGTGCTAGTCCGGTTATTTTAGTACCTAAGAAAGAAATGACTTTTAGATTATGTACGGATTGTCGCGATATTAATAAAATAACTATTAAATATAGACATCCGATTCCTCGCTTAGATGATATGCTAGATGAGTTAAGTGGCGCTCTAATATTTTCTAAAATCGATTTAACTCAAGGATATCACAAAATAAGAATGAAAGAAGGTGACGAATGGAAAACCGCTTTTAAGACTAAATATGGATTATATGAATGGATTGTTATGCCTTTTGGTCTTCCTAACGCACCTAGTACTTTCATGAGATTAATTGAACTGCATATTTAGACATTGTTTAGGAAAATTTGTTGTAGTTTATTTCGATGATATACTTGTTTATAGTAAAACACCAGAAGACTGTTTTTACCATATTAAAGGAACAAACTTTGTATGCCAAACTCGAAAAGTGTGTTTCTCTATTAACTGTCTTGGATACATTGTTAGTTTTCCCGGTATAAGTGTTGATCCGGCAAAAATTCAAGCCATTGTTGATTGGTCGAGACCAACAAGTGCTACGCAATTTCGTTCATTCTATGGGTTGGCAAGCTTTTATAGGCGTTTTATAATGATTTTATTGAAGGGATTCATGGGCGGAAACTCGTTCCAAACACCCATGGATCCTCCCCTGAAGGATCCGCTCATATGAAACAATTCGGTAAAACAGTAAGAAACAGCAAGAAAAACTTACGTTTTGGATTCAAGAAGCTACTTCTTGAATGGAGGTTGACGTTTCTTGGATCGGATGTTGCTACCGATTGATCTCCCTTTGCGGAAAGTCCCTCTACCGGTATCCACGCGACGAAACGGGCAGCGATTGCTAGCTCTTCGTCTTTTCTGATTTTCAGGAATTAGAGAGAACAAGGGAGAGTCCGAAATCTGATTTCGGGTTTCTTGGTTAATTTCGGCTAAAGCATTAACTAGCTAGTGTTTCGGCTAAGAGATTTATATAGAGTGTGGGAGTTTGTTCCCAGAACAACTCCCACGTCTACTCAACTTCTCTCGGCTGTGGGAGACTCTGACTCCCACGTCCCCTAGACTTCTGCTGGTAGTGGGAGTCTTTATCGGATAATAACTCCCACGTAATTCCAGCTATTCCGAAAATGTCCCTTATCTCTAATTCGAATAATAACACTTTATTATTCTCAGAAAAGTGAATGTCAGATACAATGAACTTAGACACATTCTAGATTCATTGAATCTGGACATGAAGCTCGTTAGCTCGTCTATGCGTGTGACCCTGTAGGTTCATCTCACAATGGCAATGAAAACACACTTAGTAGTAGTGTGAGTTCATAAATCACAAAGCGGTCCCTAGCGAGGGACATTGTGACTACCCAAAGTGAATGAATATACAACGAGAACCTAATATCAATCCACTATTTAATCCCTTTGTCTCGCGATATCCTAATTAAGCATAAGGCATGGTGGTCGTCACCCTTATTAAGCTTAATTGTATTTATGCTCGATCTCCGGGTAGATCTGTTTCGACAAATAGCATTTGATAACCACTTTATCAAATACATTTGAGCTACGACCATGCATTTAAACAGTCTTTCCCTATCGAGGGGGCCCATGGATATCTCTCTCAATAATAGAGAGGGACAAATTCCTTACAATGTCTCTCACATTCAAGCTATGATAGGACACTACATCCGATCATCGATCGTATTGATTACTCTGTTACAAGTAACGTCCGATCGAGTCAAAACGTGGCTCCATTCATACTAGAATCAATGAAGACATAAGGTCTAAGGATTCTAAAATAGTATTGAGGAAGTAATACTTATGACTTAAGACCATGAAGTATTACTTCTCGACGGATCACGTCGATACAATGTATCCCTATATATTGCATCTATGATGTGATTTGTATCCATTACACATGATCAGTAAAACAAGATCATCAATCAACAATCATACTAGTTTTATTTCATAGTAATTAAGCATTACATAAAACTAGGGACTACTAGAATAGTAATTACATAAGCTAATGAGTTTTACTATCAAATCACACATTTGATAATCAAAAGCAAAATTAACTATTCAATTACATGCTCAAAAGATAATAAAACGCACAACATGTGCTAATGGTCCTAGGGCACTACTAACATTTATCACGATTGCTCCCCCATTAAATGTAGTGAAGAAATATGTTCCATTCTTTTGGGACAAGCCGCAAGAAGAATACTTCGAGAAGCTTAAGCAATTACTTGTTCCCCTATTTTATCTTTACCTAACTTTGATTTAACTTTTGAAGTTGAATCTGATGCATCAGGGATAGGTATCGGGGCTGTTTTGCAACAAGAAGGCAAACCTTTAGAATATTTTAGTGAGAAATTAAGTGGCACTTCGCTTAATTATCCTACATATGATAAAGAGTTATACGCCATTGTTAGAGCTTTGGAAACATGGAAGCACTACTTGATCGCAAGGGAATTTATGATTCATACCGACCATGAGTCCATCAAGTATCTAAAGGGGCAAAGTAAGTTGAACAAGAGACATGTTAGCTGGGTTTCCTTCATTGATACTTTTCCATACATTATCAAGTACAAGAAAGGTAAGGAAAACATCGTAGCCGATGCTCTCTCTCGAAGGTATACTTTACTTTCCATTATGCATGCTAAATTACTTGGATTTGAACATCTTAAAGCATTGTATAAGGAAGATCAATAATTTTTAGATTTGTATAATTCATGTTTTTTAGATTTGAAGATTTCTTGTTTAAAGGCAATAGATTGTGCATTCCATCATGTTCTATTAGAGATTTAATTGTTAGGGAAGCACATTGTGGCGGTTTAATGGGTCATTTTGGTGTTGTTAAAACTTTGGATATTTTACAAGAACACTTTTATTGGCCTAAGATGAAAAAGGACAGTAGAAAAATATGTGAACTTTGCTTTAAGTGTAAACAGGCTAAAAGTACAAGCAAAACTCATGGATTATACATGTCTTTACCTACTCAATCTTCACCTTGAATTGACTTATCCATGGACTTTATTCTTGGATTGCCGAGATCCCAAAGAGGTATGGATAGTATAATGATAGTTGTAGATCGTTTTTCTAAAATGGCTCACTTCATTCCTTGTAGGAAAACAAAAGATGCAAGCCATGTTGCAGATTTATTTTTGAAAGAAGTGGTTTTGCTCCATGGGATTCCGAAAACTATTGTGAGTGATAGGGATGTAAAGTTCTTAAGTTACCTTTGGAAGACATTATGGAGTAAGTTGGGGACTAAATTGTTATTTTCTACATCAATTCAGCCACAAACGGATGGCCAAATTGTTATTCTCTACATCAAGTCAGCCACAAACGAATGACCAAATAGAACTTTAGGGATTTTTCTTAGAGCTTTAATTCAAAAGAACTTTAAAATGTGGGAAGATTGTTTACCTATTTCTTAAATTGCTTATAATAGAACATTACATTCTACTACAAATAATTCTTCTTTTGAAGTTGTTTATGGGTTTAACCCCCTTTGGATCTAACTCCTTTACATGTTGATGAGTATTATAATGTAAAAGGTGATTCTATGGCAGATTATGTACAAAGAATACATCAACAAGTAGCCGAGAACATTGCAAAGAGGAATGAGCAAATTGCTAAATATGCCAACAAAGGCCGAAGAAAATGTCCTTTGAGGTTGGTGATTGGGTTTGGTCACATCTTAGGAAAGACCGATCTCCTAATGAAAGAAAGAGTAAATTGCATCCAAGGGGCGATGAACCTTTTCAAGTTGTTGCAAAAGTCAATGATAATGCGTACAAAATAGACTTGAAAGGTGAGTATGGCGTACATTCTACGTTTAATGTTTCTGACTTGTCCTCTTTTGATTTTGATATAGATTATGTTGGTGAGGATGATTCGAGGACGAGTCATGCTTTTCAAGGGGGAGGGGATGATGAGGGACCATCCAAGGGGCTGCCCTACTCAAGAGATCCCTTATCCATACTAAGGGGACCAGTGACTAGACAAAGGACAAGACTGGTGAATAAACTAATTTCAATATTGGTCCGACACTTAAAAGCTAAAGAGGAATTTAAACTTCACTTAGAAGATGATGTCAAAGTCAACCTCTTAAGTTTACAAGACATTCAATTCAGCCCAAACAAACAAAGTGGCTAAGAAGGGAATTTTAGTCTTTTTGTACATTAAAATCTATTCTAGACTTTAATTATATTTTCACCTTTCTATTTACTATTTTTAGCCATGTTGACCGCATAATAATAGTGGTAGCAAGATAATAGGACATGTTGCCCATTATCTTAGATAGTGTTTTACTTGATAGCAAATTTGTTATTGAAGAGTGTTGTTTCTTCAAGGACTCTTCCTTTTAATGCTAGATAGCCGAAATCCATCTCTATTTAAGAGGGATTTCGGTCACCATTGTTAATTACGTTAGATATATGCTATTTTGGTAAGGTTATTATTCCTTAGCTACTTGTGAATTGAACTTCTTTATAGAATTCATTCATCTTTGAGTTACTGTATCAACAAGTTAGTTTCACTGGTTGTCGTGTTTCAGCCTCCATCGATTCTTAGACTTCTTTAGAGTTGAATTGAGAATATTCCCTTTGAAACTAGTTTAAGAATAGAGAAAGATCCGTTTTAAACTAAAGTGTCGAATCTTGATACAAGTTATCTCTATTCTTCATCAGATAACCCCTCAACCATCCCCTCGAATCTGTCCAGAATTTCAAAACTCCCAAAATCTTTTTCTCTTTTCTTTTCTTGCGGCTCACTGTCGTTACTCTCTCCTTTTTTGTTTTTTTGCACGATCCCCTATCCCTACTGCCCACGATACTCTATATTTCTTATTCTTTTTTTTTTTATTAATTCCATTCCCTGATTTTCTCTAATCCCCACGATTCTTGTTTTCCTATTTCTTTTTTTATTCTATTATCTCCCTTTGATTTTATTTCCCCCATTATTTTAATTCCTTATTTTTTTTGTATTTAAATATGGTAACTCTCCTAGTCCCAATAATATTCCTACAATGATGAGGACACGTCTAAGAGGTTGCCCTACATAAAAGACCTTTTAATCTATATCCAAGGGCCAATGACAAGAGGAAGAACAAAGACATTGAGGAAAGCTTTGTCTACATTCGTTCGTGAAGTTAAAGCTAAGGAGGAAGCCAAGTTAATCTCACAATATGATATTCAAGTCTATCTCTTACTTTGGAAAGTGTCATTCATGGTCCAAAGCAACAAAGTGGCTAAAGTACAATGACTTTAATTGTAATTTCAGCTTTATTATTTGTTATATTACTTCTTTTATTTAATGAGTGGTACTATAATAAAGTACATGTGGTCCATTTATTTAGGTAGTTGTTTATTTGATAGCAAGTTTACTATTCTAGAGATTGTAAAATCCTAATTCAAATAGGACTCTTGCATTGTAAGGCGTATAGCCAAATTCCTCCATTATATAAAGTAGAATTCGGCCACATTGTTTTCAAAGTTAGATATATGATATTTTGTTAAGGTTATTCCTTAGATACTTGTGAATTGAACTTCTTATTAGATTTTCATTCATTCTTGAGCTACTAATCAATAAGTCTAGTTTCGCTTATTGTGGTGTTTCAGCCCCCATCGAAAATAAAACTACTTAATGTTGCTTTGATTTTATTCCCCCGTAAACTAATTCAAGAAGAAAATATCCGAAATTCAACCTTTGTGTTGAATCTTAATACAAGTTATCAAGGTTCTTCATCAGTTGGTATTAGAGCTCAAGGTTGATCTCTTTCTTGGTGTATCTTTAATTGCTTTCTTGATAAAATTTCTTGTTTGCCTGGACAAAAAAAAAGGTCAAAGGTAAAAAAAAAAAGAGGCCGAAAGTTTTTAAACCTAGCCAAAAAGCAAACTTCTTGATTCACAAACATCATAGTCTAGTTTCAAGAATTGGCAAAAGTTCTATTTTTTTTATTTGAGCCATGAGATACAATTTTAAAATCAAGAATTGAAGTGCGTTGGAGTCTCAATTCTTTGATACATTCGACCAAGAAAAGAAAGAAAAAGAAAAAGATTCAAGAACAAGAATCAAGAAGCATAAAAGATTGAGATCTTCCTTTTCCTAAACAGAAAAGGATGCCTAAAAAGTATCTTCCTTTTCTTGTTAGGTCTAGAATTTTCAAGATTACTCTTAATTTCTTTCTTTACTATTTGTTTAGGTCTAGGATTTCTATTCCTCTATTTTTCAGCTTCGTCTCAACGCAACAGATTAGGAACCTTTAATTCTTGGCTTTCATCTTTAAAGCCATCTAGAGTTGAAGTTCTTTTACAAGCATTGTTGATGTGGTACCAACCTCGGGGCTGCCCAATTCAAAGGATTGCATTCATGGACATGGCTTAGAACAAGGAACGTGAATCAAATAACTACATCATTAATCCGTGTTCTAAAGTACAAAGAGGACGCTAAGTTACATATAGAATATAACTTACAAGTCAACCTCTCAAGTTTCACAAGTATTCATATTGGCCCAAACAAGTAAAGTGGCTAAAAATGGCATTTAGTCTTTTTGTACAATTAAAATCTATTCTAGACTTTAATTATTTTCAGCATTATTAATTACTTTCTATAGGCGTGTATAGCAAGTATGTGCTATAATAAAGGACATGTTGTCCATGTGTTTAGTTAGTGGTTGAGTAGTTAGTTATCTAGTAGTTAAGAGTCCCACGTCTTGAAGGACTCTTCATTTTTTTACTAGTTTTCAGCCATGTTTTGGCTGCCTACTTTAGTAGTGGCAAGATAATAGGACATGTTGTCCATTATCTTGTTTAGTGTTTTACTTGATAGCAAGTTGTTGTTCAAGAGTCTTATTTCTTCAAGGACTCTTCCTATTTAGGGCTAGTAGCCGAAATCACCTCTATTTAAGAGAGATTTCGGCCACCAATACGTTAGATATATTGATATTTTGGTAAGGTTATTCCTTAGCTACATGTGTTTGAACTTCTTTATAGAATTCATTCATTCTTGAGTTACTGTATCAACAAGTTTAGTTTCTTTTGTTGTGATGTTTCAGCCTCCATCGATTCTTAGCCTTCCTTTAGTGTTGCGTTGAGAATATTCCCCTAGAAACTAGTTCAAGAATAGAGAAAGATCCGATTAAACTCAATTGTCGAATTCTTGGTACTTTGTACCTTCGGTTCTTCATCAATTGTTGGAATATTGAGTGAATTATTTTTTTCTATCTAACAAATTTGAGTGTTTTAAGTAATCATATCTCAACAGGGGGGGGTTCTACATCAAAGCAAGATGAAATCTTTGTGGATGATAAGCTTTTCAAAGAAGCCGCACCACAACTTTTTCAAAGGATGATGCAACGATTAGATGACATAGCCGAAATGATGACTCTTGTTGAAACAATGGTGATCAATTGGATGTCGAGAATGAAGGGTATGAGTCTCATGAATCCAATGACCCAAAGATGGACAACATTCGTCCATAATGGATTTTGTACCACCTCAGCTGAGAGCAAGAGAGCAATATCAAAGGGTTGATGATAATCTTGCTTTTGAACCAATGATGCCGAGAATGGGAGGAAATTTTCAAAGATTTAAGAACAATCTTGGCACAATCAAGACCAAGATTCCCTCTTTTCAAGGTACGAATGATCCCAAATTATTTTTAGATTGGATTCGTAAAGTTGATCATGTTTTTCCGTTCACAACTATTCGGAGGACAAAGACGTAAAGTTGGCAGCCATGGAGTTCTCGGATTATGCTTCTATTTGGTGGGACAAAGAGGCAAATACAAGGAGAAAGGTTGGCCAACATCAAATTGATAGTTGGGATGAGATGAAAGCGGTGATGAAGCGGAGATTTGTTCCCCAAAATTACACTAGGAAACTTTTCAATTGCTTACAAAGGTTTAAGCAAGGCTCTAGATCGGTCAATGATTATTACAAAGAGATGGAGATTGCCATGATTAGAGTGGATATTCAAGAAGATAATGAAGCTACTTTGGCCAGATTCTTAGCGGGTCTAAATGACAAATTTGGCCAAAGGTAGAACGTGCTAATCATGATACTCTTATTGCAATGGTTTATTATGCAGAACAAATAGAAATGAAACTAAGGGAGAAACGTTTAATTACTTATTCGGCTAATTTCAAACCTTGGAAAAAGTCAAATCAGCCCCCTACACAATTAATCACTTTTGCCGAGCCAAACAAAACAAAGTAAACTATTGGAGCTGCCAAAATCGCCACAACATTAAATGGAGCGGCCAAGACATCTTCTACATCAAATTCATTCAATTCAAGGTTAAATAACTATTCTAACCTTCAAAATGAATGTTATAACTGCAGAGAAAAGGACACTTTGCTAGGGACTACCCAAACAAAAGCGTAATGATCATGCAAGATGATGGAACATGGTGAGTGATGAGGAAGTCGTGGAAGAGGATTTTGATTAAGAAGCCGAGAACTTAGATGCACAACCCGAGGAAGGGGGTCGACTTTTGGTGTCTATGAAGCTTCTGCATACTCAACCATTAGATGAGCAATATGTTCAAATGAGCAATCTTTTCCAAACAAAGTGCAATGTCAAAGGCAAGCTTTGTCGTCTCATTATTGATAATGGTAGTTGTGCTAATGTTTCCTCTCTTGATATGGTCACCGCTCTTGATTTACCCTGGAAAGCACATCCACGTCCTTATAAGCTTTCTTGGTTAAACAATAGTGGTGAAATCCGAGTTGATAAACAGGTTGAGATTGAATTTGCAATTGGGAAGTATAAGGACAAAGTTTTATGTGATGTGGTCACTATGACTGCTAGTCACATTATTTTGGGAAGACCATGGCAATATGATAGAGGCATGGATCATATTGGAAGAAAAAATGTTTATCAAGTTACTATGGATAACATAAGGTTTACTTTACATCCTTTGACACCAAAAGCAGCAAGTGATGTACATCAAACAATGGCCGAGAATAGAGAGAAAAGAATGAGAGATGAGATGCAAAAAAAATATTGATATCACCCTTACAACAAAAAAAGAGGTAAAAAATGTTGAAAAGGCCGAGCCTAAAGTGAGAAAAAAGGAAAGTGGTCAAATAGTGAGGAATGATTGTTTATTTATAACCCTGTGAAAGGTAGATAGGACTATTCGAGCAAAACAAGCAATTGTTTTGCGTATTTTAAAAGGAGCCGAAACTCCTTGCCTTACTAACACTTTTGAGCTAACTTCTTCTTCTCTACCTAGTCTAATTTTTTTATCTATTGCAGGAATTCAAAGGTGTTTTTTCCAAAGGAGTTACTTAAAGGTCTCCCTCCAATTAGGGGAATCGTGTTAGTAGTGCCCTAGGACCATTAGCATATGTTGTACGTTTTATATATATTTTGAGAATGTCATTTGAATAGTTAATTTTGCTTTTGAACATCAAATGCGGGATTTGCTAGTAAAACTCATTAGCTTATGCAATTACTATTCTGATTGTCCCTAGTTTTATGTAATGTTCTATATAATGAAATAAAACTAGTGTGATGTTTGATTGATGATTATGTTTTACTGATTATATGTAATGTATACAAATCATATCATAGATACAATATGTTGAGATATATTGTATTGGACGTGATCCGTTATAGAAGTAATACTTCATGGTTCTTTAGTCATAAGTATTACTTCCTCAATACTATTTGAAATCCTTAGACCTTATGTCTCCATCGTTTCCAACATGAATGGAGCTACGTTTGGACTCATTCGGACGTTACTTTTAATAGAGTAATCAAAACGGCAGATGATCGGATGTAGTATCCTATCATGGCTTGAATGTGAGAGGCATTGTAAGGGATTTGTCCCTCTCTTATTAAAGAGAAATATTCATGGGCCCCTTGATAGAGAAAACTGTTTAAATGCATGGTCTTGCTCAAATGTATTTAATAAAGTGGTTATTAAATACTATTTTTTGGAACAGTGTACCTGGAGATCGAGCATAAATACAATTAAGCTTTATAATGGTGACAACTACCATGTCATATGCTTAATTTGGATATCGCGAGACAAAGGTATTAAATAGTGGATTGATATTAGGTTCCACCGTACATTCATTCACTATGGGTAGTCACAATGTCTTGTTAGGGACCGCATGTGATTTATGAATGCATATTACTACTAAGTGGGTAGTCACAATGTCTTGTTAGGGACCGCATGTGATTCAGCTACATGGAGTTCCAAGAACCATTGTGAGTGATAGAGATGTAAAATTTCTAAGTTACTTTTGGAAGACCTTATGGAGTAAGTTGGGAACCAAATTCCTATTTTCTACATCCAGTCACCCACAAATTGATGGCCAAACCGAGGTAACAAACAGAACTTTAGGGGTTCTTGATGAGGAACCTTGACAGAATCAAGATTCGACACAAGGAAAAAAAGGATCTTTCTCTAACTTGAATTTAGTTCTCGTGAATGCCTTACTACAACCTCCAAGCAACGATAAGCACTTGACTACTATAGCAAAGGACTTTAAGAGTATTCGACACACTAGACCTCCAAGCAGCGATAAGCACTTGGCTACCTAGTCAAAAGAACACTAAATGAATGAAGAAACACTACAACAAGGGAACTAGCTTGTTGATTAGTAACAATGAAAGGAAGATCTAAATAGGAATTCAATTCACAAATCAACAAAGGAATAAACCTCACAATTATCATTAATATCAAGTGTGTCTAATAAGTGGCGAAATCCTCACTTTATATAGTGATACGGTACCAGCCATGAAGCTTAGAGAGGTCATTTGGATAAATGACCTCATCCTTAACCCATACATCCCAAATACGAGCTTCAAAGTCAAGCCTTTGTTCCAAGTGTCTAGTCTCTAATCTAAAGGTTCAAGATGTAAAGAAACCTTCAAAGAAAGTTAGACACAAGGATCAAAGCCATCGAATATCATTTGAAGGAAAGATACATAATTGGAAGGAAAACGGTTGAAGGGGTATTTTAGGAAACTTGTAAATTAAAATCTATTAAAGACTTTAATTATATTTTTCAGCTTTATAGTTTATTTTAATTAGCCATGTTGGCGAAATAAGCTAGCTAAATAATAGGACATGTTGTCCTTGATGTTATGTAGTGTTTTGTTTTAGGTAGTTTACTTAATTTAGGATTCAAGAGTTTTACATAAAGTGGGACTCTTCATGTTACGAAATTCCACTCTATTTAAGAGGGATTTCAGCCATGTAATTGTTAGACTTGATATGATATTTTAAGGTTATTCCTTAGTTACTTTGTGTTTGATTCTCTATGTAGAATTCATTAATCCCTTTGAGTTACTGTATCAATAAGTTTGGTTTATACTTATTGTGGTGTCTCAGCCCCCATTGATAATCAACCTTACGGGAGAAAGGTTGATTATATTCCCCATAAACTGTTCGAGATAGAGAAAGATCGGACCTTTTAAGCCGAACCTTGGTACTTGTTTTCGGTTCCACATAAGGTGGTATCAGAGCAAAAGGTTTATCTCTATCTTGGTGTTGAAGGGATTCATGGGCGGAAACTCGTTCCAAACACCCATGAGTCCTTCCCACGAAGGATCCGCTCATACAAAAGCGAATCGGAAAAAACAAGAAAAAAGACTTACGTTTCTTGGCTCAAGAATCAGATTCTTGAATGAAAGATTCTGTCTTTATGCTCTCAGCAACGATCACCTTGAGTCTTCCCTTGTGGAATTACTCCCTACCGGTATCCACGCGACGAAACGGGCAGCGAGTGCTAGCTCTGAGTTTTTCTGAGTTTCGGAAATTAGGGAGAAAGGGAGGCAGAAAACAGTTTTCTGGATTTCTTGGTATTTCGGCTGAAAATTGTCTCACCCTAGGGTTTCGACCAAGAGAGGTTTTTATAGGGAGTGAGAGGTTATTTCCAGAACAAATCCCACGTCCGTTCCACCTCTTCTGGCAGTGGGAGTCTTTAACTCCCACGTCCCCTAGACTTCTGCTGGTAGTGGGAGTCCTTATCGGATAATAACTCCCACGTAATCCCAGCTATACCGAAAATGCCCCTTATCACTAATTCGAATAATAACGCTTTATTATTCTCAGAAAAATGAATGTCAAATACAATGAACCTAGACACATTCTAGATTCATTGAATCTGGACATGAAGCTCGTTAGCTCGTCTATGCGTGTGACCTTGTAGGTTCATATCACAATGGCAATGAAAACACACTTAGTAGTAGTGTGAGTTCATAAATCACAAGCGGTCCCTAGCAGGACATTGTGACTACCCAAAGTGAATGAATATACAACGGAACCTAATATCAATCCACTATTTAATCCCTTTGTCTCGCGATATCCTAATTAAGCATAAGGCATGGTAGTCGTCACCCTTATTAAGCTTAATTGTATTTATGCTCGATCTCCGGGTAGACTGTTCCAACAAATAGTATCTGATAACCACTTTATTTTGAGCACGGCCATGCATTTAGACAGTCTTTTCCTATCGAGGGGCCCATGGATATCTCTCTCCAATAAGAGAGGGACAAATTCCTTACAATGCCTCTCACATTCAAGCCATGATAGGACACTACATCCGATCATCAGTCGTATTGATTACTCAATTAAAAGCAACGTACGACTGAGTCAAAACGTGGCTCCATTCATGCTAGAATCAATGGAGACATAAGGTCTAAGGATTCTAAAATAGTATTGAGGAAGTAATACTTATGACTAAGGACCATGAAGTATTACTTCTCTAACGGATCACGTCCGATATGATATATCTCAATACATTGCATCTATGATATGATTTGTACTCATTACACATGATTAGTAAAACATAATCATCAATCAAACATCATACTAGTTTTATTTCATTGTAACGTAGATTACATAAAACTAGGGACAACTAGAATAGTAATTACATAAGCAAATGAGTTTTACTATCAAATCACGCATTTGATGTTCATAAGCAAAATTAACTATTCAGATGAAATGCTCAAAAAGATATAAAGCATACAACATATGCTAATGGTCCTAGGGCACTGCTAACAATCTCCACTTGCCCTAGGTCCAATCATACTTGATCCTCAATCCCATTGACCTAGTATGACTCTCATGTTTAGGCTGCGGGAATGGCTTGGTCAATGGATCTGCAATGTTGTCGTCTGTATGAACTTTGCAAATACTAACGTCTCCTCTGTCAATGATCTCTCTAATCAGATGGAAATGCCTGAGAATGTGTTTGGATCGTTGGTGAGATCTAGGTTCCTTAGCTTGTGAAATGGCACCAATACTATCACAATAGAGGTCCACTGGGTTCACAATGCAAGGGACAACACCTAATTCATCAACAAATTTCCTGATCCAAACAGCTTCTTTATTTGCTTCAGAGCAGCTAGATACTCAGCTTCTGTTGTAGAGTCGGCCACGGTTTCTTGCTTTGAGCTCTTCCAGCTCACAGCACCTCCATTCAAACTAAACACAAAAACAGATTGCCATCTATAATCATCTACATCGGTCTGGAAGCTTGCGTCTATGTAACCATTTACAACCAGACTTCCTTCCTGACCTCCGTAAACTAAGAACATATATTTAGTCCTTCTCAAGTACTTAATAATGCTCTTGACTGCAGTCCAATGTGACTCTCCAGGGTCAGATTGATATCTGCTAGTCATACTTAAAGCGAATGAGACATCCGGGCTATTGCATATCATGGCGTACATAATAGACCCAATGGCTGAAGCATATGGGATCTAACTCATGCGTTCTTGGTTCTCCTTTGTGGAATGTCCTTGAGTTCTGCTGAGTTTATTGCCATGTGACATGGGCAAGAATCCCTTTTTGGAGTCTTGCAAACTGAACCGTTTCAGTACCTTGTCAATGTATCCACTCTGGCTTAGGCCAATCATTTTGTTGGATCTATCTATATAGATTCTTATACCCAAAATGTATGTAGCCTCGCCTAAGTCTTTCATGGAAAAGCACTTCCCCAACCAAGCTTTTACGCTTTGTAATGTGGGGATGTCATTTCCAATCAGTAAGATGTCATCCACATAAAGCACAAGGAACACTACTGCATTATTAGTTACTTTCTTATAACACACGGCTCATCTTCGTTTTTGATGAAACCGAATTCTTTAATACGTTCATCAAAGCGACGATTCCAGCTTCGAGATGCTTGCTTCAATCCATAAATGGACCTTTGAAGCTTACACACTTTGCTAGGATTCGTTGGATCAACAAACCCCTCAGATTGTGTCATATACAGATCCTCGAGAAGGTTTCCATTAAGAAACGCAGTCTTAACGTCCATTTGCCATATCTCATAGTCATAATATGCGGCTATGGCAAGTAAAATCCTAATAGACTTTATCATAACGACAGGAGAAAAGGTTTCGTCATAGTCAATACCATAAACTTGTCTATAACCTTTAACTACTAGTCGAGATTTAAAAGTGTGTACATTACCATCCATGTTGGTTTTCTTTTTGAAACACCATTTGTTATCAATGACCTTACACCCTTCGGGTGGGTCAACCAAAGTCCACACTTGGTTATCGTACATGGATTGCATCTCAGACTTCATAGCTTCTAGCCACTTATCTGACTCAGAACTACGAATTGCCTCTTTGTAGGTAGTGGGTTCATCTTGATCAATCAGTTCAACCTGAAGATCATCAGTCACGAGAAATCCATATCTCTTAGGCTGTTGATGTACCCGACTCGACCTCCTTGGGCCTTGTGTCAAAGATTGAAGCTCAGTTTCAGCACGTGAGCTTGCTTGAAGTTCCAAAGTTGGTTCAGATGTTGTTTGGGGATCTTGAATTTCCTCAAGATGGATCTTAATCCCACTATCCTCTTTGGAAATAAATTCCCTTTCAAGGAATAAACCATTACGGGCAACAAACACTTTGTTCTTTGATGGAAGATAGAAGTAATATCCTTTAGTTTCTTTAGGATATCCCACAAACAAACACTTATCAGATTTAGGGGTGAGTTTATCAGATAACACGCGTTTTACATACGCCTCGCATCCCCAAATTTTGACAAATGACAAACTAGGTCGTTTCCCAGTCCATATCTCATATGGAGTTTTCTGAACCGCTTTTGAAGGAACTCTATTCAATATAAATGCAGCAGTTTCTAGGGTGTAGCCCCAAAAGGAAATTGGAAGACTTGTTTGACTCATCATAGATCGAACCATATCTAATAAGGTGCGATTCCTCCGTTCTGACACGCCATTCCATTGTGGTGTGCCAGGAGGAGTTAGTTGTGAAACAATTCCACAACCTCTAAGATGTTCGTCAAACTCTTGGTTAAGGTATTCGCCACCTCGATCTGATCGAAGTATCTTAATACTTTTACCAAGTTGATTTTGTACTTCATTTTGAAATTCTTTGAATCTTCCAAAAGATTCTGATTTATGTTTCATAAGATAGACGTAGCCATATCTACAGAAATCATCTGTGAATGTAATGAAGTACTGGAACTGATGCGAAATCTTGATGGGTTATATCAAGACTCGGCTTAATTAGCAGATCTTTCTCTATCTCGAATAGTTTATGGGGGAAAACACTTAACACGAGTCCGGAAAGGCTAAGTATCAATGGAGGTTGAAACACCACAACTAGATAAACCAACTAGTTGATACAGTAACTTAAAGAAATATGAACTTCAACCGGAAGTCATAAACAAGTATCAAAGGATTAACCTTAATCAAAATATCAATATATCAAGTCTAAGTTACATGGCTGCACGAAATCTCTATTAAATAGAGTATTTCGGTTACAAAAGAACCAATCTAACTCAAACTAGGAAAAGGAAATAAGAGTCCTTGAAGAATTAGGACTCTTGAATAACAACTTGCTATCAAGTAACTACCTAAACAAGATAATAGGCACATGTTCCTATTATCTTGGTGGCTGAAATAAAAGTAACTACCAAATCTATGAAGAGTCCTAGTTGCATTAGGACTCTTATTAACCAACTAACTAACACATGGACAACATGTCCTTTATTATAGCAACTACTTGCTATACACGAAATTATAATAAGTAAATATGTTGAAAATAATTAAAGTCTAGTATAGACTTTAATTGTACATAAAAAGACTAAAATGCCCTTTAGATTCGTCCCCATTCTGGACAGCTTGTTGGGCCAACTTGCACGACAATATGGCATATCAAGAAGGCAAAATCTGATCTTGTGATCTATGAAAGTTGTAGATCTGCCTCTTATCTTTAATATGCAACTGGAATCAGCTCCATTGGATAAGTATATCGAAAGATATGATCATTCACGCTAAGCAGTAGCAAAGTCTGTCCATTCCTTGTACACTTGTGATACTTAAGAGGTTGACTTGGGAAACATTCCTAGATGTAATTTAAAGTCCTCTTTGTATCGTAACACACGTTCCCTTGAGTTGGGCAGCCCCATGGTTGGTACCGTATCATCCCCTTCCTCTTGAAAAGGATTCGTCCTCGAATCATCCCAAAAATCAGCTTTATAATCTAAAAAATGAACAAAAGGGAGCAAGTTAGAAATATGGAAAGTAAAAATTGCATTGTCCTTACCTATCAAGGAGATTCTCTTGCGGCTGTCCCAAATAAATGGTGTCTTGTCCTTCTTAATTGAAATTAATGCGGCAGTAAGCTTGCAAAAATCGTGAACAAAACGTTTATAAAAGCTTGCCAACTCTTATGTTGAACGAACTTGAAGGATACTAGTTGTTCTCGGCCATTCCTTTATTGCATTATCTTTTGCCTGATCAACTTGAATACCTTGTAAACTTAACATATAACTAAGAAGATTAATAGAATGAGTGTAATAAACATAATTATCCATCTTAGCATACAAGGTTTATGTATTTATAATAGAAAAAACAGCCCTAAGATGTGTACTAACATGTTCTCGGTTTTGACTATTAATAAATATTTTATCAAAGCAATAAATTGGATGTCTATACTGAAAAGTTATGTGATTAACATGTAGACTATCCGTATATAATCTAAAAGTCCTTTCTTGCTTTGGTACAATTTTACCCGGACTAACATATGGACTTAAAGACATACTTACCTTCTTCTTTTGAAGAATTAAATCACCTTGGTTGTGAATTTGCTGAATTGTACCCGAAGATGGTTTATACCTTTCACGATTTTGAAGGCTAAAAAGTAACCTTTTCGGCAACTCCTTAGGGAAGACTTCATGAAACTTCTGAAAAATAGCAAGACTAGATGTAGAAAAAGATGTTAGAGTAAAAGAAAAAGTGTTAGTAAATAGGTTCCTTGCGGTTCCTTGCAAATCTAACAAAACAACAAGTTGTTTTGCTTGAATTATCCTATCTACCTTTCCGGATTTAATGAACAAACATTCTTTTCTCACTTTTTGAGCTATTGCCTTTTTTCTTACCATGCTTGCGGCTTTTTCAGCTCTTTTTACCTCTGATTTTACCTTTTTGCTTGTCAAACTCTCGGCTTTTTCAGCTAATTTGGCCTCGGCTTCACTCTTTTTCTTAAGCTCATTTTCTTTCCTTTTATTTTCTCTACTCTCGGCCATTTTCTCTTGTAATTCACACACCTTACTTAGTGGCATAGGATGTAAATGATGCTTAATTTGATCCTTTGACACCGTATAGATGTTTTTCCGACCACAATGGTTAGCATACCTATCATATTGCCAAGGTCTTCCCAAAATTATGTGGCATGCGGTCATGGGAACCACATCACATAAAACCGTGTCCTTGAAACCTCCAACACTGAAATCTATCTCAACCTGTTTGTCCACCCTAATATCACCACAATTGTTTAACCAAGATAGTTTATATGGCATAGGATGTGATTTCAAAGGTAAATTCAAAACATTTACCATATCATATGAACAAACATTAGTACAACTGCCATTATCAATTATCACTAAACATAGTTTATCTTTTTACTTTGCACATTGTATGAAAGAGATTACTTCATGTTGATGCACTTCATCCAATGGTTTAGTATGTAGTAAATTCATAGTGACTAAAAGAAATGTACCTTGATTCTCCCGGGAGGGCATTGTTACCCTGAGTTCATCCTCAAAAAAATGGTTCCTCGGTTTCAAGTTCAAAACTTTCGGCTTCAATGTCCCAATTCGCCTCAAAACTTTCGGTTTCTTGAGATTCTTGATTTTCTTGAACATCTTGATCATCTATGGTCACTTCTTGATGCAAAGTACCTTCACTAAAATGAAGGGATTCAAGGGCGGAAACTCGTTCCAAACACCCATGGATCCTCCCCTGAAGGATCCGCTCATACAAAACGAATCGAAAAACAACGGTAAAAACTTACAATTTTCGGATTCAAGAAACTACTTCTTGAATGGAGGATGACGATTCTTGGAAGCTTTCTTTTCACCAACGGAATTCCCTTTGCGGAATTTCCCTCTACCGGTATCCACGCGACGAAACAAGCGGTGATTGCTAGCTCTTCGTCTTTCCGAGATTCAGGGAATTAGAGAGAAAAAGGGAGAGAGTTTGAAAAATCCGAAATCGATTTCGGGTTACTTGTTTAATTTAATTTGAATGACTTAGTTCCCTAGGGTTTCGGCTAAGAGATGTTATATAGAGTGTGGGAGTTTGTTCCCAGAACAACTCCCAGCGTCTACTCAACTTCTCTCGGGTGTGGGAGACTCGACTCCCACGTCCCCTGAGACTTCTGGCTGGTAGTGGGAGTCTTTATCGGATAACAACTCCCACTTAATCCCTGACTTTAGTTAAATACCAAAATTGCCCTTATCTCTAATTCGAATAATAAACACTTTATTATTTTCGGGAAAAACAAATGTCGGATACAATGAACCTAGACACATTCTAGATTCATTGAATCGGGACATGAAAGCTTGTTAGCTCGTCTATGCGTGTGACCACCAGTAGGGTTCATATCACAATGGCAATGAAAACACACTTAGTAGTAGTGTGAGTTCATAAGTCACAAGCGGCCCCTAGCGAGGACATTGTGACTACCCAAGGTGAATGAATTTACAACGGAACCTATTGTCAATCCACTATTTAATCCACTTTGTCTCGCGATATCCTAATTAAGCATAAGGCATGGTGGTCGTCACCCTTATTAAGCTTAATTGTATTTATGCTCGATCTCCGGGTAGATCTGTTTCGACAAATAGCATTTGATAACAACTTTATCAAATACATTTGAGCTACGGCCATGCATTTAAAGCAGTCTTTCCCTATCGAGGGGCCCAGTGGATATCTCTCTCAATAATAGAGAGGGACAAATTCCTTACAATGTCTCTCACATTCAAGCTATGATAGGACACTACATCCGATCATCGGTCGTATTGATTACTCTGTTACAAGTAACGTCCCGACTGAGTCAAAACGTGGCTCCATTCATACTAGAATCAATGAAGACATAAGGTCTAAGGATTCTAAAAATAGTATTGACAAGTAATACTTATGACTTAAGACCATGAAGTATTACTTCTCAAAGCGGATCACGTCCCAATACAATGTATCCCTATATATATTGCATCTATGATGTGATTTGTATCCATTACACATGATCAGTAAAACAAGATCATCAATCAACAATCATACTAGTTTTATTTCATAGTAAATAAGTATTACATAAAACTAGGGACTTCTAGAATAGTAATTACATAAGCTAATGAGTTTTACTATCAAATCACACATTTGATAATCAAAAGCGTAATTAACTATCAATTACATGCTCAAAAGGTAATAAAACGCACAACATGTGCTAATGGTCCTAGGGCATAAAAGACATTATCTTTGCAAAGAAAAATTCACACAAAGAATCGTTAGTAGAAAAAGATATTAAAGATTGGATCTTTTCACAAAATCTGTGAATAGTAATCTGTGAATAGTAGTCTGTGAATAGTAATCTGTGAATAGTACCCAGTGAATAGTAATTCGTGAATAGTAATCTGTGAATAGTGTTCTGTGAATAGTAATCTGATTGTGTATTCTCTCAATATTGAATCTTTTCTCTCGATTTTTCCAAAAATACTTGTCAAGAACTTCCAACTTTGAATGTTTGAATGGTAATAAAGATGGAAGGCTGAAAAATATATCAAAGAAACCAAATCTTGACCTTAACAAAAAGTCTAAGGAAAAAGTGTAAGAGTTTTGTGTTGCCAAACAAGAAAAAGATGTGATCTTTACCTTTCTTGATTTTCTGTTTTCTTGAAATAGCTCGTTCTTGAAATCTTTTCTTACCTTTTTGCCCGAGACTTACCCTTATCTTGGCCACAAGATCAAAAGCTCTTGATTGATGACGGTTGTGCTAGATCGAAAAGTATTGATAGTGGCTAATTCAAGATGAAGGGGGAACAAGTACCAATTCCTTTATACAAAGGAAGTTTGCTTTTGGCCTTGAATCCTTGTCTATTTTGGGTAACCCGGCTGCCAATTTATTTACTTCCGGGTGGCTTTTATGAGGTAAAGTACCCGAATTTATAATATAACCCGGCTGCCAATTTCTTTACTTCCGGGTGGCTTTTATGAGGTAAAGTACCCGAATTTATAATATAACCCGGCTGCCAATTTCTTTACTTCCGGGTGGCTTTTTCGTTGGGGTAAAAAAAAAATTTTTTGTTATCTTTCGGCTATCTCAAGCAAACAAGAATTTTTTTTTTCAAGAAAGCAATAAAGTACACCAAGATAGAGATCAACCTTTTGCTCTGATACCACTTGATGCGAAATCTTGATGGGTTATATCAAGACTCGGCTTAATTAGCAGATCTTTCTCTATCTCGAATAGTTTATGGGGGAAAACACTTAACACAGTCCCGGAAAGGCTAAGTATCAATGGAGGTTGAAACACCACAACTAGATAAACCAACTAGTTGATACAGTAACTTAAAGAAATATGAACTTCAACCGGAAGTCATAAACAAGTATCAAAGGATTAACCTTAATCAAAATATCAATATATCAAGTCTAAGTTACATGGCTGCTGAAATCTCTATTAAATAGAGTATTTCGGTTACAAGAGAACCAATCTAACTCAAACTAGGAAAAGGGAAATAAGAGTCCTTGAAGAATTAGGACTCTTGAATAACAACTTGCTATCAAGTAACTACCTAAACAAGATAATAGGCACATGTTCCTATTATCTTGGTGGCTGAAAATAAAAGTAACTACCAAATCTATGAAGAGTCCTAGTTGCATTAGGACTCTTATTAACTAACTAACTAACACATGGACAACATGTCCTTTATTATAGCAACTACTTGCTATACACGAAATTATAATAAGTAAATATGCTGAAAATAATTAAAGTCTAGTATAGACTTTAATTGTACATAAAAAGACTAAAATGCCCTTTAGATTCGTCCCCATTCTGGACAGCTTGTTGGGACAACTTGCACGACAATATGGGATATCAAGAAGGCAGAATCTGATCTTGTGATCTTCATGAAAGTTGTAGATCTGCCTCTTATCTTTAATATGCAACTGGAATCAGCTCCATTGGATAAGTATATCGAAAGATATGATCATTCTGCCAAACAGTAGCAAAGCTGTCCATTCCTTGTACACTTGTGATACTTAAGAGGTTGACTTGGGAAACATTCCTAGATGTAATTTAAAGTCCTCTTTGTATCGTAACACACGTTCCCTTGAGTTGGGCAGCCCCATGGTTAGTACCGTATCAGGAACCCTCCCCTAGCACTTGTGTTTATTGGTCCACAAACATCTGTATGTATGAGGCCCAATAAATCGGAAGCTCTCTCACTTTGTCCAGTAAAGGGAGCTTTAGTTATTTTGCCTAACAAGCAAGAATCACAAGTCTCATAAGACTCTAAGTCAAATGATGTCAAAATTCCATCTTTATGGAGTTTTGATATGCGTTTCTCATTTATGTGGCCCAAACGATAGTGCCAAAAGTAGGTTTGGTTTAAGTCATTGGATTTAAACCTCTTAGTATTAATGTTATAGATGGGCCTTTTAATGGATTCATCGAGGTTAAGAACATAAAGCCCATTCATCAAAGAGGCATCTCCATAGAAGATACGATCTTTATGAATGGTGCAAATTTTATTCAGAATATATAATTCAAAACCTTCAATATCCAAACAAGAAACTGAAATAATATTCCTACTCAAAGTTGGAACATAAAGACAATTATTCAGTTCTATAATAAGGCCGCTTGGCAAAACTAAATTAAATGTCCCGGTAGCTAAAACAACAACTCTTGCTCCGTTCGCTACTCTCAGGTCCACTTCTCCTTTTGCCAATGATCTACTCCTTTTGAACCCCTGCACATTTGCACAAATGTGAGATCCACAACCGGTATCTAATACCCACGAAGTAGGAGCAGACATGTTAATTTCAATAACATAATACCTGGAGAGACAGTCAAACTAGCTTTTCCCTTTTTCTTCTCTTCCAAATAGAGCTTGCAGTTCCGTTTCCAATGACCTGGTTCATTGCAATGGAAGCAAACTCCTTCCTTTGGTGCCTTGGCCTTGGGTTTGGGCTTGTTATTGCCTTCGCCCTTCTTGGCCATGGGCTTTCCCTTTCCTTTCTTCTTGAAATTCCCTTTTTGAACCATTAAGACTTCAGGGATCTTCTTAATGTTCAGTTCAGCTTGCTTGAGCATCCCGTGTATTTCGTGTATGGTCTTCTCCATGGTATGCATGTTGAAGTTCATAACAAATTGGTCATACTCCGGTGGGAGTGAGCCCAAGATCATATATGTGGCCATGTCATGACCTACGGTAGCCCCAAGCTTCTCAAGTTGGTCAAAATAGCCCTTCATCTTAAGAACATGTGCACTTACAGAGGTGCAGGGGCCATTTTGCAACTATTCAACGCCTTAGTAGTGAGAAATCTTTCATGACGAGCTTGCTCTTGGAACATTTCCTTGAGCTGGCCCATCATCTGGAAAGCCTCAACTCCTTCAAACTGTTTTTGAAGGTTAGTGCTCATTGTGACTAACATGAGACAAGTCACATCCTTAGAGTCATCAAAATGCTTCTTCCAAGCATCTCTTTCAGCTCTAGGGGCGTTGTTTGCAGGCTGTTCAGGAATGTCCGTATCAAGAACGTATAGCTTTCTTTCCTGCTTAAGGACAATCCTTAAGTTGCGGGCCCAATCAAGGAAATTTGTCCCGCTTAGTTTTTCCTTCTCAAGGACGGATCGCAATGAATTGTGTGAAGTATTGGTTGCCATTATCTACATTAAATTATTTGCAAAGTTATTAGTTTTGAGCAAAAAATCTTTTCCACAATTTCAACACTTGATAAATAGTGGGGAAAAACATTTTACAATAGTTATAGGAAAGCTTTGGCTTAACACCCATAATTAAAGTAAAATCATCTAATGGAAATGACATCTATATGTCCCGGCTATTTCCCATTTTATGCCCTAGGCCCAAAACTATTTTGATGGCCTAGCTAAGTTGAACCATGTCTAAGCTTATGGAAATCACTATTTTCCCATCTCCTTTTGCTTAGATAACCACTTGTCTGTTGCTTTGGCAAGCAGACAAAATGATGATCCAAGCTCAATGAGTGCTTAGAGTATGGTAGGCATTTTAAGATTTAGTTAAAACATTTGGTTTGAATATGACATTAAAACTCGTAATATAATTATACAAGCATCTCATGCAATATATAAAGAATAAAAATTAAACGTGAGATAGCATGGCCTAATCCTATGATGACTCCCACGAGCCTTGTGGGAGACAAGGGTCAATCTAAGTCAATATCCATCTCATGGATAAAGTTTTAGATCCAGCAGCCTCCAGCCTTGTTACATAGTTGCATGAGCATACCCAGCCTTCAATGTAAAGCAATAAAGCTAATCTAAGAAAGCGATTACAATTTTACAACATTGAAAAACAGTGATGAAGAACCGCAAGGTTCGACTTAAGTTTGAGCCCGATCTTTCTCCAATTCTCGAACTAGTTTAACGGGGGAATACAATCAACGCGACTCCAAGAAGGTTGATCATCAATGGAGGCTGAAACACCACAATAAGCGTAAACTAAACTTATTGATACAGTAACTCAAGAAGGAATGACAAGGTAGAAACCTCACATCATGTTCCAAAAATATCTTGTATTAAAACAATTAATCTAAATATTATGTTGGCCGAACCCTCCATTATATAGAGTAATAATTCGGTTACAACCAAAATAAAGAAATAAGAGTCCTTAAAGGATTAAGACTCTTGAAAACAAATAAGAGTTCTTGAAGAAGTAGGACTCTTGAATAACAACTTGCTATCAAGTAAAACACTTAAACAATAAAGTGGCGGCTAGAATCTCCTCTAACTACCAAAACTATGAAGAGTCCTAGTTGCATTAGGACTCTTATTAACCAACTAATTAACATATGGACAACATGTCCTTTATTATAGCAACTACTTAAATACTCTAAATAAAGTAAATAACAAAGCTGGAAAATAATTAAAGTCTAGCATAAACTTTAATTGTACAAAGACTAAAATGCCCTTTTATTTTCGTCCCAATTCTGGACAGATTGTTGGGCCAACTTGTACGACAATTTCGGATATTAAGAAGGCAGAATCTGATCTCGTGATCTTCATGAAAGTTGTAGATCTGCCTCTTATCTTTAGTATGCAATTGGAATCAGCTCCATTGGATTCCTGGATTGATAGATATGACATTTATACCAAACTGTTGTAAAGCTGTCTAATCCCTTATTATTAGCTGTCCAATCCCTTATCAAACAGCTTGCAGGCCGTATTATAAAATTACAACCCAAAATATGTAAAACAAAGGGTATAGTAGGCCATGCTATTCACCATGCTAAAATCACATAAAACACAATGAAATTAATAACGAGTACATATACAAAGTCTAAGGTCAACGGAACGACGAATCTGCAGCGCCCCTGGAAGAAAAATCTGATTCTACATCAGCTCATCGGATGAGTTTTTCTGCCCCGATTTAACCCTAAATTGCCTAACATTCATAATCGAATTATGCATTGGTTAATCTGATTAACGCAGGAATCATAACCGAATTAATCGAATTAAACGATAACATAAACAGGTTATGCGGTATAATCGAATTAAAGACAGATTCATAAACAGTTTATGCGGTATAATCGGATTATTGACAGAATCATAAACAGTTTATGCATATTATAATCACAGAAACATATGATAGGGAGTCAAAGATTCAATCTTTTCTATTTTTTTCACAAATACACATACCAAATCGAATTTCATATATGTTATGATGTGATTAACAATATCGAATTCGAATCGTATGAGCAAGGCTCTGATACCACTGAAGGGATTCATGGGCGGAAACTCGTTCCAAACACCCATGAGTCCTCCCCTCAAGGATCCGCTCATACAAAACGAATCGGAAAAACAAGAAAAAAACTTACGTTTCTTGGCTCAAGAATCTGATTCTTGAATAAAAGATTCTGTCTTTATGCTCTCAGCAACGATCACCTTGAGTCTTCCCTTGCGGAATAATTACTCCCTACCGGTATCCCCGCGACGAAATGGGCAGCGAGGGCTAGGTCTGAGTTTTTCTGAGTTTCGGGAATTAGGGAGAAAGGGAGGCAGAAAACAGTTTTCTGGATTTTTTGGTATTTCTACTGAAAATTGTCTCACCCTAGGGTTTCGGCCAAGAGAGGTGATGCGAAATCTTGATGGGTTATATCAAGACTCGGCTGAAATTTAGATCTTTCTCTATCTCGAATGGTTTCTATGGGAATATACTTAACACAGTCCCGGAAAGGTTAAGTATCAATGAATGTTGAAACACCACAACTAGAGAAACCAACTAGTTGATACAGTAACTTAAAGGTTTATGAAATTCAACCGGAAGTTCATAAACAAGTAACAAAGGTTTAACCTTAATCAAAATATCAATATATCAAGTCTAAGTTACATGGCTGCCAAAATCTCTATTAAATAGAGTATTTCGGTTACAAAATACCCAATCTAACTCAAACTAGGAAAAGGGAAATAAGAGTCCTTGAAGAAGTAGGACTCTTGAATAACAACTTGCTATCAAGTAACTACCTAAACAAGATAATAGGCACATGTTCCTATTATCTTGGTGGCTGAAATAAAAGTAACTACCAAAATAATGAAGAGTCCTAGTTGCATTAGGACTCTTAATAACCAACTAACTAACACATGGACAACATGTCCTTTATTATAGCAACTACTTACTATACACGAAATTATAATAAGTAAATATGCAGAAAATAATTAAAGTCTAGTATAGACTTTAATTGTACATAAAAAGACTAAAATGCCCTTTAGATTCGTCCCCATTCTGGACAGCTTGTTGGGCCAACTTGCACGACAATATGGGATATCAAGAAGGCAGAATCTGATCTTGTGATCTTCATGAAAGTTGTAGATCTGCCTCTTATCTTTAATATGCAACTGGAATCAGCTCAATTGGATAAGTATATCGAAAGATATGATCATTCTGCCAAACAGTAGCAAAGCTGTCCATTCCTTGTACACTTGTGATACTTAAGAGGTTGACTTGGGAAACATTCCTAGATGTAATTTAGAGTCCTCTTTGTATCGTAACACACGTTCCCTTGAGTTGGGCAGCCCCAAGGTTGGTACCGTATCAAGAGGTTTTTATAGGGAGTGAGAGGTTGTTTCCAGAACAAATCCCACGTCCGCTCCACCTCTTCTGGCAGTGGGAGTCTTTAACTCCCACGTCCCCTAGACTTCTGCTGGTAGTGGGAGTCCTTATCGGATAATAACTCCCACGTAATCCCAGCTATACCGTAAATGCCCCTTATCACTAATTCGAATAATAACGCTTTATTATTCTCAGAAAAATAAATATCAGATACAATGAACCTAGACACATTCTAGATTCATTGAATCTGGACATGAAGCTTGTTAGCTCGTCTCTGCGTGTGACCCTGTAGGTTCATATCACAATGGCAATGAAAACACACTTAGTAGTAGTGTGAGTTCATAAATCACAAGCGGTCCCTAGCAGGACATTGTGATTACCCAAAGTGAATGAATATAGAACGGAACCTAATATCAATCCACTATTTAATCCCTTTGTCTCGCGATATCCTAATTAAGCATAAGGCATGGTGGTCGTCACCCTTATTAAGCTTAATTGTATTTATGCTCGATCTCCAGGTAGACTGTTTCGACAAATAGCATTTGATAACCACTTTATCAAATACATTTGAGCACGGCCATGCATTTAGACAGTCTTTCCCTATCGAGGGGCCCATGGATATCTCTCTCTAATAAGAGAGGGACAAATTCCTTACAATGTCTCTCACATTCAAGCCATGATAGGATACTACATCCGATCATCAGTCGTATTGATTACTCGATAAAAAGCAACGTACGACTGAGTCAAAACGTGGCTCCATTCATGCTAGAATCCATGGAGACATAAGGTCTAAGGATTCTAAAATAGTATTGAGGAAGTAATACTTATGACTAAGGACCATGAAGTATTACTTCTCTAACGGATCACGTCCGATATGATATATCTCAATACATTGCATCTATGATATGATTTGTACTCATTACACGTGATTAGTAAAACATAATCATCAATCAAACATCATACTAGTTTTATTTCATTGTAAAGTAGATTACATAAAACTAGGGACAACTAGAATAGTAATTACATAACCAAATGAGTTTTACTATCAAATCACGCATTTGATGTTCATAAGTAAAATTAACTATTCAGATGAAATGCTCAAAAATATATAAAACGTACAACATATGCTAATGGTCCTAGGGCACTACTAACAGGTGTATCTTTATTTCTTTCTTTAAAAAAATTCAAAAAAATTACAAAAACAATTACTGTTCTTCCGAGAGCAAAATCAGTTTTTCGCTACTGTTCATTCTAATGTTCATCCGAGAACAAAATCAAGAAATCAAGAAGCTTAAAGACTCCATCTTTTTAAAGATTGAAATATCAACAAGTCATGCGCAAGATAAGGCAACAATTTGATGAAGAAGATGAAAACTTTGGTTTTGATGATAAAAGGTATAGCTTCCAACGTACAACAAATTCAAGATATGATGATTCTTATGTTTATCCATATGAGCCGAAAAGATATGATCAATTTCAGCAAGTTGACAACTCTATTGATGCAATCAAGATTCCATCTTTTGAAGGTACGAATAGGCCTGAATTATTATTTGAATGGATACATGAATGTCATAATATATTTGCTATTCTTAATTATTTAGAGGGCAAAAAGGAAAAGAGGGCAGCCAAGGGATTTTATAGTAAAGCATCAAAGTGGTGGAAAGAAGAAAGTATAAATAGACAAAAAGCGGGACAACGACCTATCGATAGTTGGAAAGATTTGAAAGCTGAGATCAAACAAAAATTTGTGAACCCATATTACTTTACGGATCAAGCTAAACGTTTACAAATGCTTACACAAGTTTCTAAATCGGTAGATGAATGTTATGAAGCGATGCGATTAGCCATGATTCGGCTTAACAGACAAGAATATGAAGAAGTTACAGTGAATCGATTCTTGGCCGGTTTGAATGATGATATTAGGCCAGCGATGGAATGCGTTTATCATGTAGATATTATAAAGAAGGTGGACCATGCGGAGCAAATTCATAGGCGAATCAAAGAGAAGAAGAAAGAGACTAATTCGGCTAAATTTTCACCTTGGAATAAGCCAAATCAGCCCCCTTCAAATTTTTTGTTGGGCAGCGGCAAAGTGAGAATAAGAGCAATTTTGGGGCTGCCAAAACAGCCACAACTCAGATAAAAGAAAACCATACAGCCGCCATTATTTCTTTGGAGACAAATATGAATAAACTACGGGAAAGCATGGATTGAATGGATAAATTGATCAACAAATGGGGAACTAAAAAGACAAGTATGAAGACGAGCCAATATTAGAAAGCTTGCCAAATAATGATATAATGGTAATACAAGAGGATAAAATTGGGAAAGTCAAGAAGAAGCCGAAACCATATTAGAAATCTTGCCAATTGATGAGTTGAAAGAAAAGATTGATCTTGTAATTGCATCCCACGATTTAGAAGATTCGAGGACGAATCTATTAAAAGGGGGATGGGATATGAAAGTTTTTCAAGAAGGAGAGGATGATACGGTACCAGCCATGAAGCTTAGAGAGGTCATTTGAATAAATGACCTCATCCTTAACTCATACATCCCAAATACGTGCTTCAAAGTCAAGCCTTTGTTCCAAGTGTCTAAAGTCTCTAATCTAAAGGTTCAAGAGGTAAAGAAACCTTCAAAGAAAGCTAGACACAAGGATCAAAGCCATCGAATATCATTTGAAGGAAAGATACACAATTGGAAGGAAAACGGTTGAAGGGGTATTTTAGGAAACTTGTAAATTAAAGTCTATTAAAGACTTTAATTACATTTTCAGCTTTATAGTATATTTTAATTAGCCATGTTGGCCGAAATAAGCTAGCTAAATAATAGGACATGTTGTCCTTGATGTTAGGTAGTGTTTTGTTTTAGGTAGTTTATTAATTTAAGATTCAGGAGTCTTACATAAAGTGGGACTCTTCATGTTACGAAATTCCACTCTATTTAAAAGGGATTTCAGCCATGTTATTGTTAGACTTGATATGATATTTTAAGGTTATTCCTTAGTTATTTTGTGTTTGATTCTCTATGTAGAATTCATTCATCCCTATGAGTTACTGTATCAATAAGTTTGGTATATACTTATTGAGGTGTTTCAGTCCATAATCAACCTCACGGGAGAAAGGTTGATTATATTCCCCATAAACTGTTCGAGATAGAGAAAGATCGGACCTTTTAGGCCGAACATTGGTACTTGTTTTCGGTTCCGCGTCATATAGAGGAGGATTTCAGCTGAAAACCCTAACAATTCTAAGTCCTAAATGAACTAGGAAACAAGCAAACAAGAGAATATTCTTGCTAACAAAAAGAATATACCTATTTGGATAATCATGTCCATTATTTCGGCTAACTAAAAGATAAACATATATAACTAATGGACCACATGTCCTTTGTTTAAGTAATATTTCGAAATTAATAATATACTAAAATCTAGAAATTAAATAAATAATAAACTTAGAAAAACAAGATTAATTCTCGCTCAAAATCGGGACGAGCATGATGTAGTAACTTGCACGATGATTTAGGGACTTCATAAATGCGAGAATCTGATCTTGTGGTCTCATGAAAGTTGTAGATATGCCTCTTATCTTTTCACAGCATCTAGAATGAGCTTCATTGGATTTTTGGATCGCATGTTATGACCGTTACACCAAAATGTCTCAAAGCTGAAATTCATGTTAATCCAAGTTGATGATAGTCTTCATTCTTCTGAGTCTTTTGGGCCTCCAAAATGAGTGATGTGATGTTAAATATTTCCTTATAGATCTCCTTTTAGACATTACCCAAACCTCATCATTCTTTAAAGGATCCGTATATAAGTTCTCATCAATTCTTCTTCGAGCACTTATACAAAAGAACTTAAAAAGGTGGGAAGATTGTTTTCCAATTGCTGAATTTGCATATAATAGGACTTTACATTCTACCACTAATAACTCTACTTTTGAAGTTGTTTATGGATTTAACCCTTTAACCCATTTAGACCTAACCCCTTTACCTGTTGATGAGTATTTGAAGATGATTCTAGGGCAGAATTTATAAAAAAAAACCACATCAACAAGTTCAAGCTCAAATTGCAAAGAAGAATGCTTCTTATGCAAAGAATGCCAACAAAGGCCGCAAGAATATATCCTTTGATGTAGGAGATTGGGTTTGGCTACATCTTAGGAAATAAAGATTTCCTGATGAAAGAAAGTCTAAGTTACATGATGAAGAACCGAGGTACAAAGTACCAAGAATTCGACACTTTAGTTTTAAACGGATCTTTCTATATTCTTGAACTAGTTTCTAGGGGAATATTCTCAACGCAACACTAAAGGAAGGCTAAGAATCGAAGGAGGCGAAACACCACAACAAGCGAAACTAATACTTGTTGATACAGTAACTCAAGAATGAATGAATTCTATAAAGAAGTACAAACACAAGTAGCTAAGGAATAACCTTACCAAAATGTCAATATATCTAACGCAATTACAATGGTGGCCGAAATCTCTCTTAATAGAGATAGATTTAGGCTACTAGCCCTACAAAAGAAGAGTCCTTGAAAAGTAGGACTCTTGAACAACAACTTGCTATCAAGTAAACCACTAACTAAGATAATGGACAACATTTCCTATTATCTTGCATATAGGCGGCCAAACATGGCAGAAAATTAGTAAACATGTGAAGAATCCTTGAATAGGTAGGACTCTTAACTACTAGATAACTAACTACTCAACCACATGGACAACATGTCCTTTATTATAGCAACTACTTGCTATACACGCTTAAATAAAGTAAATAACAATGCTGAAATTAATTAAATTCTAGAATAGTCTAGAATAGCCTAGAATAGACTTTAATGTACAAAAGACTAAAATGCCCTTTTTAGCCACTTTGCTTGTTTGGGCTGATATGAACACTTGTGAAACTTAAGAGGTTGACTTGAATATCTTCTTCTAGTTGAAGTTTAGCTTCCTCTTTAGTTTTAATCTCTCGGATCAATGTTGCAATATTCTCGAAAGTCCTTGTCCTTGCTCTTGTCATAGGTCCTTGAATGTGGACTAGTGGATCTTTTAAGTAGGGCAGCCCCTTGGTTGGTACCGCATAATCCCCTCCCCCTTGAAAAGCATGATTCTTCCCCGAATCATCATCATGATCATCAACACAATCTATATCAAAATCGAAAAGAGACAAGCAAGAAACATTAAAATTAGAATGCACGCCATACTCACCTTTCAAGTTTATTTTGTATGCATTATCATTGATCTTTGCAACAACTTAGAATGTTCCATCTACTCTTGGATGTAATTTACTCTTTCTTTCATTAGGAAATCTGTCTTTCCTAAGGTGTAACCAAACCCAATCACCAACTTCAAAGGATATTTTCTTGCGGCCTTTCTTGTCTTTGCTTGCAACTTGTTTATTCATTTTGTTGATGTTCTCGGCTACTTGTTGATGTAATCTTTGTATATTATCAGCCCTAGAATCACCCTCTATATTATAACACCCATCAACAAGTAAAGGAATTAGATCCAACGGGGTTAACTCCATAAACAACTTCAAAGGGGAGTTATTTGTAGTAGAATGCAAAGTCCTATTATAAGCAAATTCAGCAATAGGTAAACAATTTTCTCACCTTTTTAAGTTCTTTTGAATTAAAGCTCTAAGAAGAACCCCTAAAGTTCTATTTGTTACCTCAGTCCGGCCATCAGTTTGTGGGTGACTTGATGTAGAAAATAGCAATTTAGTCCCCAACTTACTCCATAATGTCTTCCAAAAGTAACTTAAGAGCTTTACATCCCGATCACTCACAATTGTTTTCGGAATCCCATGGAGCCGAACCACTTCCTTTAAAAATAAATCCGCAACATGGCTTGCATAATTTGTTTTCCTACAAGGAATAAAGTGAGCCATTTTAGAAAAACTATCTACAACAACCATTATACTATCCATACCTCTTTGAGATCTCGGAAATCCTAGAATAAAGTCCATATTTAAGTCAATCCACGGTGAATATGGAATAGGTAAAGGCATGTATAATCCATGAGCTTTGCTTGTACTTTTAGCCTGTTTACACTTAAAGCAAAGTTCACATATTTTTCTAACATCCTTTTTCATTTTAGGACAATAAAAGCGTTCTTGTAAAATATCCAAAGTTTCAACACCACCAACTACTCAACCACATGGACAACATTTCCTTTATTATAGCAACTACTTTCTATACACGCCTAAATAAAATAAATAACAATGCTGAAATTAATTAAAGTTTAGAATAGTCTAGAATAGACTTTAATGTACAAAAAGACTAAAATGCCCTTTTTAGCCACTTTGCTTGTTTGGGCCGATTTGAACACTTGTGCAACTTAAGATGTTTACTTGAATATCTTCTTCTAGTTGAAGTTTAGCTTCCTCTTTAGTTTTAATCTCTAGGGTCAATGTTGCAATATTCTGATGAAGAACCGCAAGGTTCGACTTAAGTTTGAGCCCGATCTTTCTTCAATTCTCGAACTAGTTTCTATGGGAATTCAATCAACGCAACACTAAGGGAGGTTAATCAACAATGGAGGCTGAAACACCACAACTAGAGAAACAAGCTAGTTGATACAGTAACTCAAAGAATGAATGAAGTTCTACATAGAAGTTCAAACACGAGAAGCTAAGGAATAACCTTACCAAAATATCAATATATCTAACGTAAATATTAAAGTGGCCGAAATCTCCCTTTAATAGGTTGAGATTTCGGTTACACCCATAAAAAGAAATAAGAGTCCTTAAAGGATTAAGACTCTTGAAAACAAATAAGAGTCCTTGAAGAATTAGGACTCTTGAATAACAACTTGCTATCAAGTAACTACCTAAACAAATAAGGTGGCGGCTAGAATCAATCTAACTACCAAATCTATGAAGAGTCCTAGTTGCATTAGGACTCTTTATTAACCAACTAACTAACATATGGACAACATGTCCTTTATTATAGCAACTACTTGCTATACACGAAATTAAGTAAATAATAAAGCTGGAAAATAATTAAAGTCTAGCATAGACTTTAATTGTACACAAAAAGTCTAAAATGCCCTTTTAAATTCGTCTCAATTCTGGACAGCTTGTTGGGCCAACTTGCACGACGATTTCGGATGTGAAGAAGGCAGAATCTGATCTCGGGTTCTCATGAAAGTTGTAGATCTGCCTCTTATCTTTAATATGCAACTGGAATCAGCTCCATTGGATAAACGGATAGAAAGTTATGACCATTCTGCCTAACTGTTGTAAAGCTGTCCAATCCCTCATCATCTTGTATGATTACTAAAATACCCTTCTTAGCCTCTTTGCTTGATAGGGCCTAATTGTACACTTGTGAACTTGAGAGGCTGCCTCGTATAACATTCCTAGATGTAACTTAGCATCCTCTTTATACTTTAGAACTCGGGTCAATGATGTAGATAGTTGCTTCACGTCCCTTGTTCTAAGTCTCGTGCTTAGTCGATGTATGTGTTCCTTTGACTTGGGCAACCTTGAGGTTGGTACCGTATCATTCATGGCTGGTACCGTATCACAGCCTCTCAAGTTCACAAGTATACAATTAGGCCCTATCAAGCAAAGAGGCTAAGAAGGGTGTTTTAGTAATCATACAAGATGATGAGGGATTGGACAGCTTTACAACAGTTTGGCATAATGGTCATAACTTTCTATCCGTTTATCCAATGTAGCTGATTCCAGTTGCATATTAAATATAAGAGGCATATCTACAACTTTCATGAAGAACCCGAGATTAGATTCTGCCTTCTTGACATCCGAAATTGTCGTGCAAGTTGGCCCAACAAGCTGTCCAGAATTGGGACGAATTTTAAAGGGCATTTTAGTCTTTGTACAATTAAAGTCTATGCTAGACTTTAATTGTTTTCCAGCTTTGTTATTTACTTTATTTAGAGTATTTAAGTAGTTGCTATAATAAAGGACATGTTGTCCATGTGTTAATTAGTTGGTTAATAAGAGTCCTAATGCAACTAGGACTCTTCATAGATTTGGTAGTTATTTATATTCTAGTTGTTAAGAGTTCCATATCTACTAGGACTCTTCTTGTTTAGGTAGTTACTTGATAGCAAGTTGTTATTCAAGAGTCCTACTTCTTCAAGGACTCTTATTTCCCTTTTCCTAGTTTGAGTTAGATTGGTTCTCTTGTAACCGAAATACTCTATTTAATAGAGATTTCGGCAGCCATGTAACTTAGACTTGATATGATATTTTAAGGTTATTCCTTAGTTACTTTGTGTTTGATTCTCTATGTTAGAGTTCATTCATCTTTGAGTTACTGTATCAATAAGTTTGGTTTATACTTATTGTGGTGTTTCAGCCCCCATTGATATCCAACCTTGCGGGAGAAAGGTTGTTTATATTCCCCCATAAACTGTTCGAGATAGAGAAAGATCGGACCTTTAAGCCGAACCTTCGTATTCGTACAACGGTTTCGCATCAGGCTGCCTTTTATATTCTATGTGTAACTTAGCATCCTCTTTGTACTTTAATATACGAACCAATGATGTAGTTATCTGCTTCATATTCCTCGTTCTACGCTTCGTCCTTGGTCTATGTATGTGACCCTTTGACTTGGGAAGCCTCGAGGCTGGTACCGTATCATCCCCTCCCCCTTGAAAAGCCTGATTCGTCCTCGAATCATCATCACGATCCGTCACATAATCTGAAAAATTTGTAAATGGGAGCAAGTTAGAATGATAGAAAGTAGAACGTTCACCGTACGTACCTTTTAAGGAAATTCTCTTGCGGCTGTCCTTAAAGAATTGTATCTCTCTTTTCTCTATTGTGGCAGCAAGTTTGCTATGCTCACGAACAAAACGCTTAAAGAAACTTGTCAATTCAAATGATGAACTAATGAGATTTGAACTAGTTGTGTTCGGCCATTCTCGTATTGTTGTAACTTCTCAGGGCTCAACTTTAATACTTTGAAAACTCATTATGCAACTAAGAAGGTTAATAGAATGAGTGTAATAAACATACTTTTCTATCTTAGTATCCAAGGTGTGTGCATTTATAATAGAAAAAACAGCCCTAAGATGTTTACTAAAACGCTCTCGGTTTTCAATATAAATGAACATTTTATCAAAGCAATAAATCGAATGTCTATGCTTAAAAGGTATGTGATTAATATGTAGACTATCCGTATATATTCTAAAAGTCCTTTCATGCTTTAGTATAATATTTTCCGGATTAAAATAAGGACTTAAAGACTTACTTACCTTCTTCCTTGCAAGAATTAACTCACCTTGGTTTTGACTTTTCTGATTTTTAACCAAAGATGGATTATACCTTTCACGATTTTGAAGGCAAGCAACCTTCTTGGCAACTCCTTAGGGATGATTTCATGGAATTTCTGAAAAATAGCAATACTAGATGTAGAAAAAGATGTTAGAGTAAAAGAAAAAGCGTTAGTAAAAAGGTTCCTTGCGGTTCCTTTTAAATCCAACAAAACAACAAGTTGTTTTGCTGGAATCACACTATCTACCTTTCCGGAATTAACGTCCAAGCATTCTTTTCTCACACTTAGAGAGATTGCCTTTTTTCTCACTTTTGGCTCGGCTTTTTCTATGATTTTTACCTCTGATTTTACCTCATGGGTAGGATCACTCGTATTTTTCAACTCACTCCCTTTTCTCTCTCTTGGAACATCATCTAAAGGTTGTGAATGAAGTAGCTTTATCGTAACCAAAGGTTGATTCCCATCTTCTGGAAGTTTCTCCAACGTGTCGGTTTCTTTCTCAAAATCAAATTCTTCGACTTTGTTATCATAGTACTCTTGTTAGGTCAGTCCCTAGCAAAGTGTCCTTTGCCCATACATTTTAAACATTCCCGAACAAGTTTTGGAGTAGAATTTACCCTTGTATTGGCCGAAACGGTTGAATTTTGTGACCTTACTGCCCCAAACTGCCCCGTGGCTGTTTTTGCATCATTAAATACCTCTTTACCCTTGCTTTGGCTTGGAAAAACAGTAGAAAAATTCTGGGGTGGATTCGGCTTCTTCCAAGGTTGGAAAGTTGCCGGTTTTGCCCTTAAACTCTTTTCCTGTTGCTGTCTTTCGATCTGCTTTGCATAATATAACATAGACGTAATATTATCAAGATTAGAACATTCTACCTTTGATCGGATCTTATCATTTAGGCCAGTCACAAACCGAGTCATTGTTGCCTCATCTCCTTCATTAATGTCGGCCCAAATCATTGCAATTTTCATTGCCTTGTAATACTCATCGACCGAACTCTCTCCTTGTTTTAACCTTTGTAAACGGTTGTAAAGTTCCTTTATGTAATCTAGAGGAACAAAACGCCGTTTCATCACCGCTTTCATCTCGGCCCAAGTTGCAATTTCTAGTTGTTCCACTTTTACCCTTGTCTTGGTTTCATTATCCCACCAACTAGAAGCATATCCATAAAACTCCATGGCTGCTAGTGTTACTTTCTTTTTCTCCGAATAGTTATGAACAGCAAAAACATGGTTAACATTATGAATCCAATCAAAAAATAATTTGGGATTATTTGTACCTTCGAAAGACGGAATCTTCGTCTTGATTGAATCAAGATTGTTGTCATAACACTGAAATTGATCCCCTCGTCTCGGCTCACAAATTTGATTGTTGATCAACCGATTTGGTGGCGGATTTGGAGGTGGCCTAGGCTGCTCAACTTCATTAACCAATTGAAGATTGTTCTCGGCATTGTCTTGAGGAAGACGTTGCTGATTTTCAAGTTGTTGAACATGGTGATTTTTCGCGGCCCATTGTCCTTGTAACGAATCAACTTTACTTGTCATGGCAGCCATGTTTCTCGCCATGTCTTCTATCATTTTGTACATCTTTTCTTGATCAAAGGTTTCACCTTTCTTTGATGGAGATCCTTCAAAAGACATTGTTATAAGATAAGAAAAACAAAAGAAAACACTCAAAAACGTTAGATAGCAAAGAAAGATTCACTCTTTATTCCAACACCGCTCGTATAGAACTTCAAACTCTAGATTTAAAGAATGGGTTCCTAACTTGTTGCATTGACACAAGGCTGAAAAATAAGGAAAGAAATCCTATCTTTGACCTAAACAAAAAGCTTTAGAAAGAAAAGATGAAGAAACGAATTCCTAATCGAGAAAAGAAACCGGTTCTTGATGATCTTGATCTTCTTCATTTTCTTGATTTTTCTTGGTTCGGATGAACAGTACCCGTGAACAGTAACCGTGAACAGTAATTTCTGGTTTTCTTGAATTTTCCCTTGATCTTGACCGAATTTATCAAGTAGTGAGGCTCTATCGCTATCAAAACTCGATTTATGGTATGTGTTCGGCTCAAAAATTACAAGGAGGAACGTTTGCCAATTCTTGAACGAGGCTCGATCGCTATCAATCCAAGAAGTTTGCTTATGGCTTTATAGTTCACTATTCAATCTATACTAACTTGGCTGCCAATTTCTTTACACCAAGAGGCTTTTTCTTTGATGACACTCGGCTGCCCAATATTTCTTTTTTATGCCGCGGCTTTTGTATTTTGTTTTGGTCAATTTCTGCAAACAAGAAAAAAAATTTGTGTGTAGGGTACACCGGGAATTGGAGAAGAACCTTTTGCTCTGATACCACCTGATGAAGAACCGCAAGGTTCGACTTAAGTTTGAGCTCGATCTTTCTTCAATTCTCGAACTAGTTTCTTTGGGAATTCAATCAACGCAACACTAAGGGAGGTTAATCAACAATGGAGGCTGAAACACCACAACTAGAGAAACAAGCTAGTTGATACAGTAACTCAAAGAATGAATGAAGTTCTACATAGAAGTTAAAACACGAGAAGCTAAGGAATAACCTTACCAAAATATCAATATATCTAACGTAAATATTAAAGTGGCCGAAATCTCCCTTTAATAGGTTGAGATTTCGGTTACAACCATAAAAAGAAATAAGAGTCCTTAAAGGATTAAGACTCTTGAAAACAAATAAGAGTCCTTGAAGAATTAGGACTCTTGAATAACAACTTGCTATCAAGTAACTACCTAAACAAATAAGGTGGCGGCTAGAATCAATCTAACTACCAAATCTATGAAGAGTCCTAGTTGCATTAGGACTCTTTATTAACCAACTAACTAACATATGGACAACATGTCCTTTATTATAGCAACTACTTGCTACACACGAAATTAAGTAAATAATAAAGCTGGAAAATAATTAAAGTCTAGCATAGACTTTAATTGTACACAAAAAGTCTAAAATGCCCTTTTAAATTCGTCTCAATTCTGGACAGCTTGTTGGGCCAACTTGCACGACGATTTCGGATGTGAAGAAGGCAGAATCTGATCTCGGGTTCTCATGAAAGTTGTAGATCTGCCTCTTATCTTTAATATGCAACTGGAATCAGCTCCATTGGATAAACGGATAGAAAGTTATGACCATTCTCGCCTAATCATTTGTAAAGTCTGTCCCAATCCCTCATCGTCTTGTATGATTACTAAAACACCCTTCTTAGCCTCTTTGCTTGATAGGGCCTAATTGTATACTTGTGAACTTGAGAGGCTGCCTTTTATATTCTATGTGTAACTTAGCATCCTCTTTGTACTTTAATATACGAACCAATGATGTAGTTATCTGCTTCATATTCCTCGTTCTACGCTTCGTCCTTGGTCTATGTATGTGACCCTTTGACTTGGGGAGCCTCGAGGCTGGTACCGTATCATATTCTCTAAAGTCCTTTGATGCGAAACCGTGATGTTTTATATCAAGGTTCGGCTTTTAAGCAGATCTTTCTCTATCTCGAAATAGTTTCTATGGGAATACACTTAACACAACCCCGGGCAGGCTAAGTATCAATGGAGGCTGAAACACTACAACTAGAGAAACAAGCTAGTTGATACAGTAACTCAGAGTATGAAGTTCTACCGGAAATTCATAAACAAGTATCCAAGGAATAACCTTAATCAAAATATCAATATATCAAGTCTAAGTATAATGGTGGCCGAAATTACTCTAGATATAGTGGGATTTCGGTTCCAACATCAACTAGGAAAAGGAAATAAGAGTCCTTGAAGAATTAGGACTCTTGAATAACAACTTGCTATCAAGTAACTACCTAAACAAGATAATAGGCACATGTTCCTATTATCTTGGTGGCTAAAATAAAAGTAACTACCAAATCTATGAAGAGTCCTAGTTGCATTAGGACTCTTATTAACCAACTAACTAACACATGGACAACATGTCCTTTATTATAGCAACTACTTGCTATACACGAAATTATAGTAATTAAATATGCTGAAAATAATTAAAGTCTAGTGTAGACTTTAATTGTACACAAAAAGACTAAAATGCCCTTTAAATTCGTCCCAATTCTGGACAGCTTGTTGGGCCAACTTGTACGACTATTTCGGATATCAAGAAGGAAGAATCTGATCTTGTGATCTTCATAGAAGTTGTAGATCTGCCTCTTATCTTTAATATGCAACGGGAATCAGCTTCATTGGATAACTATATCGAAAGTTATGATCATTATACCAAACGGTAGAAAAGCTGTCCATTCCTTGTACACTTGTGATACTTAGAGGTTGACTTGTACAACATTCCTAGATGTAATTTAGAGTCCTCTTTGTATCTTAATACACGTTCCCTTGAGTTGGGCAGCCCCAAGGTTGGTACCGTTTCATCCCCTCCCTCTTGAAAAGGATTCGTCCTCGAATCATTCCAAAAATCAGCGGTATAATCTGAAAAATGAATAAAAGGGAGCAAGTTAGAAATATGTAAAGTAAAAATTGCATTGTCCTTACCTATCAAGGAGATTCTCTTGCGGCTGTCCTAAATATATGGTGTCTTGTCCTTCTTAATTGAAATTAATGGAGTAGCAAACTTGTTAAAATCACGAACAAAATGTTTATCAAAGCGTGCTAACTCATATGTTGGACGATATGGAATTGTATTGGTTGTTCTCGGCCATTCCACCATCGCATTAACTTTTGCCCGATCAACTTTAATACCTTGAAAACTCACAATGTAACTAAGAAGGTTAATAGAATTAGTGTAAGAAACATAATTTCCAATCTTAGCATACAAAATTCGTGCTTTTAAATGAGTAAAAAAAGCCCTAAGATGTTCAATATGATTCTCTCGGTTTTTACTAGCAACAAATATATTATCAAAGTAAGGAATCGGATGTCTATACTTAAAAGCTATGTTAGAATTATTTAGACTATCCGTATATATGCTAAAAATCCCTTCATGCTTTGGTATAATCTTTACCGGTTTAATATAAGGATTTAAAGACTCACTTACCTCATTCTTTGCACAAATTAACTCACCTTGGGTTTGATTTTGCTCATTTGTTCCCGAAGATTGTTTATACCTTTCATGATTTTGAAGGCTAACAAGCAACCATCTTGGCAATTCCTTAGGGAAGACTTTATGAAACTTCTGAAAAATAGCAAGACTAGATGTAGAAAAAGATGTTAGATCGAAAGAAAAAGTGTTAGCAAAAAGGTTCCTTGCGGTTCCTTTCAAATCGAACAAAACAACAAGTTGTTTTGTTTGAATTTCCCTATCTACCTTTCCGGGATTAATGAATAAACACTCTTTTCTCTCTTTTTGTGAGCTTGCCTTTTTTCTCACTAAGCTCACGGCTTTTGAATCATTTTTCCCTCGAATTTTACCTCATGGGTAGGGTCACTCGTTTATTTTCTCTCTCGCTCTTTTTTCTCCTCTAAAACAGCCCTTTCGGCTTCGTCCTCACTTATCCACGATCCATCATCCAATTTTATCATTTTACTCTTGTTAGGGAAGTCCATAGCAAAGTGTCCTTTTCCCACACATTTAGAACATTCCCGAACAAGATTTGGAGTAGAATTTACCCTTGTATTGGCCGATTTGGTTGGATTTTGTGACCTTACTGCCTCAAACTGTCCTATGGCTGTTTTTGCACCATTTATGACCTCTTTACCCTTGCTTTGGCTTGAAAAAACAGTAGAAAAAATCTGGGGTGGATTCGGCTTCTCCCAAGTTTGGAAAGTTGCCGGTTTTGCCCTTAAACTCTTTTCCTTTTGCTGCCTTTCAATGTGTTCTGCATAATACAACATAGATGTTATATTATAAAGATTAGAAAGTTCTACCTTAGGTCTAATTTTGTCATTTAGACCAGCCAAGAACTGAGTCATTGTTGCGTCTTTATCTTCCTAAATATTCAATCTAATCATCGCCATCTCCATCTCGTTGTAGTATTCATTAACGGTCTTTGTCCCTTGCCTCAATCCTTGTAATTTATTGTATAAATCACAATTATAACTTTGAGGTACGAATCGTCGTGTCATGACCGCTTTCATATCTTCCCATGAATCAATTGGTCTTTGCCCCGATCTTCTCCGTTCATGGATCTCCTTATCCCACCAAATTGATGCATATTTTCCAAACTCCATGGCTGCTAATTTGACCTTTTTCTCTTCGGAATAATTATGAACATAAAAAACATGGTTAACTTTTCGTGTCCAATCTAAAAATAATTGAAGGTCATTAGTACCTAAGAAAGGAGGGATCTTGGTCTTAATAGCACCAAGATTATTATCATACCTGAGATCTTGAACATTTTTCCTCGGATCATACCTTTGGTTTTGTAGATTGGCTCTCGACTCAAAATTCAAAGGATCATCCCTTCTTTGATTTGCTCTCGGCATAAATTCTTGATCATGATCAAAGGGCCTCGGCTCATCTTGAACAAATGGTCTCGGATCATACCTTTGATTTGGAGCATTTGGTCTCGGATCAAATCTTTGAGCTTGATAAGTTGTTCTCGGCTCAAATCTCTCATCATGAACAAAAGGTCTCGGATCATCTCTTGTTGCCCCTTTGCCTCTTTTAGGTGGCCTTTTAATTTCAAGAACCTCCATTTTAAGTTCATTGATTGATTGTATCATTGCTTTCATTGTTTGTTGTAGTGATTCATTGAAAAGTTTGTTGCCCTCCATGGCACCTTGCTGCGAAGTACCTTCATCAAAAGACATTATCTTTGCAAATAAAAGAATCACACAAAAAATCGTTAGTAGAAGAAAAAAAATATTGAAGATTGAATCTTTTCACAAAATCTGTGAATAGTAGTCTGGGAATAGTAATCAGTGAATAGTAATCCGTGAATAGTAATCAGATTTGTATTCTCTCAATATCCCAAAAATACTTGTCAAGAACTTCCAACTCGATGATTTAGGTAAATTGAATCCTTTTGTTGATGGAAGGTTGAAAAAAGATGAAAAGAAATCCTATCTTGACCTATTCAAAAAGTTAAGAAAGAAAGAATAAGAGTAATCGTTAAAAAGATGTAACCTTTACGCTTCTTGATTTCTTGAAAATAGACTTTGAATTTTCGGATGAATAGTGCTGTGAACAGTAACCGAAAATTTTAAAATCTTGAAAACCTTGTTTTCTTGATTTCTTTCTTTACCTTATACCTTGAGACTTACCCTTTTGGTGAGTTTGATGGCTTTCTTTACCTTATACCCTCCGTGTCAGGAAGATATTACCTTGATTTGGTGAGTTTGATGGCGACTAATTCAAGAACAAGAGGGAACAAGAGCCAATTCCTTTGTGTCCAAACGGACAAGGAAGTTTGCTTTTGGTTTGATCCGTGTCTAGGATAACCCGGCTGCCAATTTCTTTACTTCCGGGTGGCTTTTGCGTAAGGTAGCAATAATTTTTTTTGTTATCTTTCTCGGTCTATTCCAAGCAAACAAGAATTTTTTTTTTGAAAACGTAAGGTACACCAAGATAGAGATCAACCTTTTGCTCTGATACCACTTGATGCGAAACCGTGATGTTTTATATCAAGGTTCGGCTTTTAAGCAGATCTTTCTCTATCTCGAAATAGTTTCTATGGGAATTGATGCGAAATCTTGATGGGTTATATCAAGACTCGGCTTAATTAGCAGATCTTTCTCTATCTCGAATAGTTTATGGGGGAATACACTTAACACAGTACCGGAAAGGCTAAGTATCAATGGAGGTTGAAACACCACAACTAGATAAACCAACTAGTTGATACAGTAACTTAAAGAAATATGAACTTCAACCGGAAGTCATAAACAAGTATCAAAGGATTAACCTTAATCAAAATATCAAGTCTAAGTTACATGGCTGCCCCAAAGCTCTATTAAATAGAGTATTTCGGCTATAAGAGAACCAAACTAACTTAAACTAGGAAAAGGAAAATAAGAGTCCTTGAAGAAGTAGGACTCTTGAATAACAACTTGCTATCAAGTAACTACCTAAACAAGATAATAGGGACATGTGCCTATTATCTTGGCGGCATAATAAAGAAATAACTACTAATAATGAAGAGTCCTAGTTGCATTAGGACTCTTAATAACAAACTAACTACCACATGGACAACATGTCCTTTATTATAGCAATTCTAGTTGCTATACACTGCTAAAGTAATAACATAACAATAATAAATAATTAAAGTCTAGAATAGTCTAGAATAGACTTTAATATGTAAAAAGACTAAAATGCCCTTTTTTAGCCACTTTGCTTGTTTGGGGGTCGAAAATAAGTATCTTTGAGAGTTAGAAGTTGAACTTGGACTTCATCTTCTAGATGTAGCTTGGCTTCTTCTTTAGACTTTAACTCTCGGATCAATGTAGCTAGTTCTTGTTCCATTTGAATGGTTCTTGATCTAGTCATTGGTCCATTCATGCTTGATAAAGGATGTGGGTAATGGTGTAGTCTTCTAGATGGTCCCGTATCATCCCTTCCCTCTTGAAAAGGATTCGACCTCGAATCATCATCATCATCTAAGTAATCCGAAACATCAAAAGGAGATAAGTCAGTAACATTAAAAGTTGAATGAACACCATACTTACCTTGCAAGTTGATTTTGTATGCATTGTCATTGATCTTGCCAACAACTTGAAAAGGTCCATCTCCTCTAGGATGTAATTTTGACTTCTCTCTTTAGGAAATCTGTCTTTCCTAAAGTGTATCCACACCCAATCACCAATTTCAAAAGTAAGTGGCCTTGCGGCCTTTGTTGGCCTTAGTTGCCATTTTATCATTCTTCTTCTTGATGTTCTCGGCTACCTCATAATGTATTCTTTGGACAAAGTCAGCCCTTGAATCACCTTCTATATTGTAATACTCATCAATAGGAAGAGGAATTAGATCTAAAGGGGTAAGTGGGGTTAAAACCGTAAACAACTTCAAAAGGTGAATTATTAGTAGTTGAATGTAACGCATCGATTATAAGCAAATTCAGCAATAGGTAAACATTCTTCCCACTTTTTTAAATTCTTTTGAATAAGTGCCCCTAAGTAGAGCCCCTAAAGTTCTATTTGTTACCTCGCTTTGGCCATCGGTTTGGGGATGACTTGATGTAGAAAATAATAGACTTAGTCCCCAATTTACTCCATAAGGTCTTCCAAAAATAACTTAGGAACTTTACGTCCCTATCACTTACGATTGTTTTTGGAACACCATGTAACCGAATGATGTCTTTGAAGAATAGATCCGCAACATGGCTTGCATCATTTGTTTTCCTACAAGGAATAAAGTGAGCCATTTTAGAAAATCTATCAACAACCACCATTATACTATCATTACCTCTTTTGGATTGCGGTAATCCGAGAATAAAATCCATTGAAAGATCAATCCATGGAGAGGAAGGAATTGGTAGAGGCATGAGCAATCCGTGAGCTTTGGAAGTACTTTTTGATTGTTTGCATTTAAAACAAAGTTCACAAATTTTCTGCACATCTCTTTTCATCTTAGGCCAATAAAAGTGTTCTTGCAAAATATCTAATGTTTTAACAACACCAAAATGACCCATCAATCCGCCACTATGTGCTTCCCTAACAATTAATTCTCTAATAGAACAAGAGGGAACACATAATTTGTTACCTTTAAACAAGAATCCTTCAAATATGTGAAAATCTTTTTGTGCCGAAACATGACAAGATTTAAACAAATCTGAAAACTCATTATCATCTACATACAAAGCTTTTAAATGTTCAAAACCAAATAATTTAGTATGTAGAATAGAAAGTAAAGAGTACCTTCTAGAAAGAGCATCGGCAACAATGTTTTCCTTATTACCTTTCTTGTATTTGATCACATATGGAAAGCTATCAATGAAGGAAACCCACTTTGCATGTCTCTTGTTTAACTTACTTTGTCCTTTGAGATACTTGATTGATTCATGATCCGTGTGAATCACAAATTCTCGACCCAACCAAGTAGTGCTGCCATGTTTCCAAAGCTCGAACAATCGCATATAACTCTTTATCATACGTAGGATAATTAAGGGCAGCGCCACTCAATTTCTCACTAAAATATGCTAAAGGTTTCCCTTGTTGTTGCAAAACAGCCCCAATACCTATACCCGAAGCATCACATTCAACTTCAAAAGTTAGTGTAAAATTTGGTAAAGATAAAATAGGGGAAGAAGTTAGTAATTGCTTAAGCTTATTGAAACTATCTTCTTGCGGCTTATCCCAAAAGAATGAGACATCTTTCTTCACAACTTCATTCAATGGTGCGGCAATTGAGCTAAAGTCACGCACAAAACGTCTATAAAAACTTGCTAAACCATAGAATGATCGGACTTGTGTGGCTGATGTTGGTCTCGGCCAGCTTGTAATGGACTCAATTTTGACCGGATCAACCTTAATACCACTTGAACTAACAATATATCCAAGAAAGTTCATAGAATTAGTGCAAAAAACGCATTTTTCGATCTTGGCATATAATGTTTGTTCTCTTAATATAGTAAAAACAGCCTTAAGATGTTGAACATGCTCTTCTAAGGTTTTACTATAAACAAGAATATCATCAAAATAAACTACAACAAATTTACCAAAACAATGACGGAATATGTGGTTCATTAATCTCATGAAAGTACTAGGTGCATTACTTAGACCAAAAGGCATTACAATCCATTTATATAATCCATATTTAGTCTTAAAAGCAGTTTTCCATTCATCACCTTCTTTCATTCTAATTTGGTGATAGCCTTGAGTTAAATCAATTTTAGAAAAGATTAAAGCACCACTTAACTCATCTAGCATATCATCTAAGCGAGGTATAAGATGTCTATATTTAATAGTTATCTTATTAATATCGCGACAATCCGTACATAATCTGAAAGTGCCTTCTCTTTTAGGTACCAAAATAACCGGACTAGCACAAGGACTTAAAGATTCACGTACTCGCTTCTTTTTCTAAGAGTAAATCGACTTGCCTTTGGATTTCTCGGGTCTCATCTGGATTTGCTCTATAGGCTGCCCTATTTGGAAGATTTGATCCTGGAATGAAGTCGATTTGATGTTCGATGCCTCGGATTGGAGGTAGACCTTTCGGCAACTCCTTTGGAAAAAGCTCTTTGAATTCCTTCAAAACATCAATACATATACTAGGAAGAGAAGAAGTTAAATCATCAAAAGTGTTAAGGAGAGTTAACCTTTCGGTTTCTCTAAAAAACAAGTAAAACAAGGGGTTTATTTGCACGTAACGCCCTTTCTACTTTTGCAAAATTAATGAATAAACATTCTTTCTTATCTTTTAGGCCAAAAGACTTCATAATATTCTCGGTTTTGTATTTCCTTTTTACCACTGGCTTGTATCTTAGGGGGTAGGTTCACTGCTTTTTTCAACTCTTGTTCTTTTAATCTCTTTTCCTCCCCTGTAAGTAGTCTTTGAGTCTCACATACCCGATTCGGTGTCATTGGAAGAAATGTGTATCGAATGTTATCTTTGGTAACTTTGTAGACATTCTTTCGACCAATATGATCCGCGAACCTATCATATTGCCAAGGTCTTCCTGCATAATGTGACTTGCGGTCATAGGCACCACATCACATAAAACAAGATCTTTGAAATTCCCAATGCCGAAGTCAAATTCTACCTGCTTTATCCACTTTAATTTCTCCGCTATTGTTTAACCAAGAAAGCTTGTATGGCATCGGATGTGCTTTCGTAGGTAAATTTAAAGCGGTTACCATCTCGTAAGAACAAACGTTAGTGCAGCTACCATTATCAATAATAACTAAACATGTTCGATCTTTAATAGTGCACTTAGTTTGAAAAAGATTACTACGATGTTGATGTAAATTATCTAATGGTTGCGAATGTAAAAGTTGCATATTGACCAAAAGAAAATTACCATCATCTACTGGGAGGCTCACCATTGCCCTCGGCTTCTTCTCCCAATAGTGTGTCCCTCGGCTTCCTCTTCATCACTTACCCAAGTTCAATCATCCATCATAATCATGGTACTTTTATTAGGACAATCTCTAGCAAAGTGTCCTTTGCCTTGACACTTAAAACATTCCCGATCATTTGATGTAGTTGATTTAGTTCGCAAATCGGTTGGTTTTGAAGTGTTTGATGTCCTTGCTGCCCCCAAAAGAAGCCGTGGCCACTTTTGTAGTTCCCAAACTGCCCTTAGCATTAATTGGGCTCGGCAAAACAGTAGAATTGTTTAGGGACTGATTTGGCCGTTTCCAAGATTGGAAATTAGCCCAATAAGTCCTTGAACTCTTCTCTTTTTGCTGCCTCTCAACTTGTTCAGCAAAATAAACCATATCAATAAGAGAAGTAAGGTTAGCACGTTCTACCTTGGGTCTAATTTTGTCATTTAGACCAGCCAAGAAACGAGCCAAAGTAGCCGCATTTGCTTCCCGAATATTAGCTCTAATCATGGACATTTCCATCTCCTTGAAGTATGCATCAACGGTCTTTGTCCCTTGCCTCAATCTTTGGAGTTGATTATACAACTCACGGTTAAAATTCTGGGGGTACAAATCGTCGTGACATAATCGCTTTCATGTCCTCCCAATTATCAATTGGTCTTTGCTCCGCTTCTTCTTCTTTCACTTACCTCATGATCCCAACAAATGGATGCATATTCTCCAAATTCCATGGCTGCTAATTTAACCTTTTTCTCTTCGGAGTAATTATGGACATCAAAAACATGGTTAACTTTTCGTGTCCAATCAAAAAATAAAATAGGATCATTAGTACCAAGAAAAGGAGGAATCTTGGTCTTGATTGAACCAAGATTATTATCAAACCTTTGAGCTTGATAATTTGGTCTCTGCTCATCAAGATCAAAGGGTCTAGGATCATACCTTTGATTGTTTGGCCTCGGTTCATTATTAAAAAGAGGATTTGGATCATACCTTTGATTTTGATGATGGAATGGTCTCGGCTCAATTCTCTCTTCATGACCAAAAGGTCTTGGATCATACCTTACATCTTGATGGTGTTGCCTTTGTTCATAGGCCGGATTTGGAATCATCTTTTGGCACAACTCTCGGCTTAAAATCATCATTGTGCCGAGGGTTGATTCTTGCATTGTGATCTATTGATGCTTGAGAGTCTTGATCTTCTTGATCATCTTGGACAGCCTTTTTACCTTTATCCGAATGGTTCTTGAATTCAAGAACATCCATTCGATCTTTTAAGTCATCAATGGATTGCAATACCGCTTTCATTGTGTGTTGCATTGATTCTTTGAAAAGTTTATCGCTTTCCATGGCACCTTGTTCAAGTACCTTCATTAAAAGACATTATCTTTGCAAAGAAAAAAATTCACACAAAAAATCGTTAGTAGAAAAAAGATATAAAAGATTGAATCTTTTCACAAAATCTGGGAATAGTAATCTGTGAATAGTAATCTGTGAATAGTGATCTGAGAATAGTAATCTGTGAATAGTAATCAGTGAATAGTAATCCGTGAATAGTAATCTGTGAATAGTAATCAGATTGTGTATTCTCTCTATATTGAATCTTTTCTCTCGATTTATCCAAAAATACTTGTCAAGAACTTCCAACTTTGAATGTTTGAATGGTTATAATGATGGAAGGCTGAAAAATATATCAAAGAAACCAAATCTTGACTTTAACAAAAAGTCGAAGGAAAAAGTATAAGAGTTATTTGTTGCCAAACAAGAAAAAGATGTGATCTTTACCTTTCTTGATTTTCTGTTTTCTTGAAATAGCTCGTTCTTGAAATCTTTTCTTACCTTTTTGCCCGAGACTTACCCTTATCTTGGCCACAAGATCAAAAGCTCTTGATTGATGACGGTTGTGCTATATCGAAAAGTCTTGATGGGTTATATCAAGACTCGGCTTAATTAGCAGATCTTTCTCTATCTCGAATAGTTTATGGGGGAATACACTTAACACAGTCCCGGAAAGGCTAAGTATCAATGGAGGTTGAAACACCACAACTAGATAAACCAACTAGTTGATACAGTAACTTAAAGAAATATGAACTTCAACCGGAAGTCATAAACAAGTATCAAAGGATTAACCTTAATCAAAATATCAAGTCTAAGTTACATGGCTGCCCCAAAGCTCTATTAAATAGAGTATTTCGGCTATAAGAGAACCAAACTAACTTAAACTAGGAAAAGGAAAATAAGAGTCCTTGAAGAAGTAGGACTCTTGAATAACAACTTGCTATCAAGTAACTACCTAAACAAGATAATAGGGACATGTGCCTATTATCTTGGCGGCATAATAAAGAAATAACTACCAAATAATGAAGAGTCCTAGTTGCATTAGGACTCTTAATAACAAACTAACTACCACATGGACAACATGTCCTTTATTATAGCAATTCTAGTTGCTATACACGACTAAAGTAATAACATAACAATAATAAATAATTAAAGTCTAGAATAGTCTAGAATAGACTTTAATATGTAAAAAGACTAAAATGCCCTTTTTAGCCACTTTGCTTGTTTGGGCCGAAATAAGTATCTTTGAGAGTTAGAAGTTGAACTTGGACTTCATCTTCTAGATGTAGCTTGGCTTCTTCTTTAGACTTTAACTCTCGGATCAATGTAGCTAGTTCTTGTTCCATTTGAATGGTTCTTGATCTAGTCATTGGTCCATTCATGCTTGATAAAGGATGTGGGTAATGGTGTAGTCTTCTAGATGGTCCCGTATCAGGAATACACTTAACACAACCCCGGGCAGGCTAAGTATCAATGGAGGCTGAAACACCACAACTAGAGAAACAAGCTAGTTGATACAGTAACTCAGAGTATGAAGTTCTACCGGAAATTCATAAACAAGTATCCAAGGAATAACCTTAATCAAAATATCAATATATCAAGTCTAAGTATAATGGTGGCCGAAATTACTCTAGATATAGTGGGATTTCGATTCCAACATCAACTAGGAAAAGGAAATAAGAGTCCTTGAAGAATTAGGACTCTTGAATAACAACTTGCTATCAAGTAACTACCTAAACAAGATAATAGGCACATGTTCCTATTATCTTGGTGGCTAAAATAAAAGTAACTACCAAATCTATGAAGAGTCCTAGTTGCATTAGGACTCTTATTAACCAACTAACTAACACATGGACAACATGTCCTTTATTATAGCAACTACTTGCTATACACGAAATTATAGTAATTAAATATGCTGAAAATAATTAAAGTCTAGTGTAGACTTTAATTGTACACAAAAAGACTAAAATGCCCTTTAAATTCGTCCCAATTCTGGACAGCTTGTTGGGCCAACTTGTACGACTATTTCGGATATCAAGAAGGCAGAATCTGATCTTGTGATCTTCATAGAAGATGTAGATCTGCCTCTTATCTTTAATATGCAACTGGAATCAGCTTCATTGGATAACTATATCGAAAGTTATGATCATTATACCAAACGGTAGCAAAGCTGTCCATTCCTTGTACACTTGTGATACTAAGAGGTTGACTTGTACAACATTCCTAGATGTAATTTAGAGTCCTCTTTGTATCTTAATACACGTTCCCTTGAGTTGGGCAGCCCCAAGGTTGGTACTGTATCATCCTTCTTGTCCTTGCTCTTGTCATAAGTCCTTGAATGTGGACTAGTGGATCTTTTAAGTAGGGCAGCCCTTGGTTGGTACTGCATTATTACACCCAAGAGGAGATGGACCCTTTAAGTAGTTTCCAAAATCAATGACAATGCTTACAAGCTAGATTTAAAAGGTGAGTATGGTGTAAGTTCTACTTTCGTTGTTTTTGACTTATCTCCTTTTGATTTTGATACAGATCAAGATGATGTTGATGATTCGAGGAAGAATCCTTTTCAAGGGGGAGGGAATGATGAGGACACATCTAAGAGGCTGCCCTTCACAAAAGGACCTTTTAATCAATATTCAAGTGCCAATGACAAGAGGAAGAACAAAGACATTGAGTCAAGCTTTGTCTACATTCGTCCGTGAAGTTAAAGCTAAGGAGGTGATGAATAACCGAGATAAAAGTTTTGAAGTTCGGATCTTTCTATAACTTGAACTAGTTTCAAAGGGAATATACTCAACGCAACTCTAAAGAAGGCTAAGTATCGATGGAGGCGGAAACACCACAACAAGTGAAACTAACTTGTTGATACAGTAACTCAAAGATGAATGAATAATATAAAGATGTTCAATTCACAAGTATCTAAGGAATAACCTTACCAAATAGCATATATCTAACGCATCTTACAATGGTGGCCGAAATCCCCTTTATATAGAGGTGAATTTGGGCTACAAGCCTTGAAAATAAGAGTCCTTTTAGGATTAGGACTCTACAACTCCTAGATAACTACACCTAAACCATTACCTAAACACATATGGACAACATGTCCTTTATTATAGCTACACTAATAGATAATGTGCTATACACGCCTAATTAAAGAATAAATAAAGATGAAATTTAATTAAAGTCTAGAATAGACTTTAATTTACAAGATTACTAAAATGCCCATTAGCCACTTTGCTTGATTGGGCCGAATTGTATACTTTGTAAACTTAAGAGGTTGATTTGTACTTCATCTTGTAGATGTAAGTTAGCGTCCTCTTTGAACTTTAGAACTCAGATCAATGATGTAATAAGTTGATTCACCTTCCTCGCTCTAAGTCGTGTCATTGGTCCATGTAAGCTTGTTAAGAAATCATTTGAGTAGGGCAGCCCCTTGGATGGTCCCTCATCAAGAGGAAGCCAAGTTAATCTTGCAAGATGATATTAAAGTCCATTTCATTACTTTGGAAAGTGTCATTCACGGTCCAAAGCAACAAAGTGGCTAAAGTACAATTTAGCAAGTTAATTGTAATTTAAGTTTTATTATTTGTTATATTACTTCTTTTATTTAATTTAGTCGAGTGGTACTATAATAAAGGGCATTTGGTCCATTTATTTAGGTAGTTTTTTCTTTGATAGCAAGTTTACTATCCTAGAGATTGTAGAATCATAATTCGAATAGGACTCTTGCATTGTAAGGAGTATAGCCGAATTCCTCCTCTATATAAAGGAGAATTCAGCCACATTGTTCTCTAAGTTAGATATATGATATTTTGTTAAGGTTATTCCTTAGATACTAGTAAATTGAACTTCTTATTAGATTTTCATTCATTCTTGAGCTACTAATCAATAAGTTTAGTTTCTCTTATTATGGTGTTTCAGCCCCCATCGAAAATCAAACTACTTAGTGTTAAGTTGATTTTATTCCTCCATAAACTAATTCAAGAAGAAAAAGATCCGAAATTCAACCTTTGTGTTGAATCTTGATACAAGTCATCAAGGTTCTTCATCACCTACTTAATTCCAATCCAATCACACATCTAATTAAACTACTCCTCTACGTGAATCGCAATTAAATAGCCCAACTACGATACGAGTGTGAAATGCCCCTCAACAAACGTAAAGAAAGATAGCACGCATCACTTTGATGAGGGATAATCCATGAAAATAAAAGAGGCCATTCATCCGAATGACCAAGTTCTTAGCTCATGCATTCCAAATACGAGTTTCCAAGTAAAGCCTTTGTAGTATTTAAAGTAATTAATATAAAGGCTCGAGACAAAGAAGCCTTCCAAGAATGCAAGGCACAAGGATCAAATCCACCTAATAGCATTTGAAGGCAAAATACACAATTGGAAGGAAAACGGTTGAAGGGCATTTTAGGAAACATGTAAATTAAAGTCTATTCTAGACTTTAATTAGAATTTCATATGTATGTTATTTATTTATTAAGTATTTAGGCGCATTTTTGTTAGTAGTGCTAGAATAAAGGACATGTTGTCATTGTGTTTAGATAGTGGTTAAGTTTTAGTTATCTAGGAGTTGTAGAGTCATTATCCTTAAAGGACTCTTATTTTGGGGTCATTAGGCAACGAAATTCCACTCTATTTTAGAGGGATTTCAGCCATGTTATTGGTAGACTTGATATATGATATTTTAAGGTTATTCCTTAGTTACTTGTGAATTGATTTTCTATGTAGAACGTCATTCATCCTTGAGTTACTGTATCAATAAGTTTAGTTTACACTTATTGTGGTGTTTCAGCCTCAATTGATAATCAGCCTTCTTGGAGTTGCGTTGATTGTATTATCCCGTAAACTGATTTCGAGAAAGAGAAAGATCTGAAACCTTTTCGTTGTCGAATCTTGGTACTTTGTACCTCGGTTCTTCATCAGGTGGTGTTAGAGCAAAAGGTTTATCTCTTTCTTGGTGTATCTTTACTGCTTTCTTTAAATTTTCCTGTTTGCTTGAGAGACAAAAAAAAAAGAGTTCGGCTTTAAAAAAAAAAAAAAAAAGGCAGCCGTGAGTTTTTTACACAAGTGATTAAACCAAAAGCAAACTTCTTGGTTCCTAGGGAGCATTCAAGAATTGGTTTTTCACCCCTTGTTCTTGTCATTGCCGTGCATATAACCATATATCAAGGATTGAAGCGTCTTCAAACATGAGTTCTTGGTAACGTGCGGCCAAGAAAAGGGTAAGTCTACAAGAAAAATATTCAAGAACAAGAATCAAGAAAAGTAAAGATTGAAGTATCAATAAATTCATGTGCAAGATGAGGCAACAATTTGATCAAGAAGATAGCAACTTTGATTATGATAACAAAAGGTACGTATGGCTTCCAACATGCAACATGCAACAAAATCAAAATATGATAAATTTCTGCAAGTTGACAACTCTATTGGTGCAATCAAGGTCCCATCTTTTAAAGGTATGAATGATCCTGAATCTTTATTTGAATGGATACATAAACTTAATGATATGTTTGTTAAAATACCCTTTCAACCGTTTTCCTTCCAATTATGTATCTTTCCTTCAAATACTATTAGATGGCTTTGATCCTTGTGCCTAGCTTTATTTGAAGGCTTCTTTAACTCTTGAACCTTTAGAATAGATACTTTAAACACTTGGAACAAAGGCTTTATTTTGAAGCTCGTATTTGGAAGATATGAGTTAATTACCAAATGACCTCTTCAAGCTTCCCGGATAGTACCGTATCATCCTCTCTTTCTCGAAAAGGATTCGTCCTCGAATCATCCTCGAAAATGATGCAGTAAGAAGATCAATCTTTTCTTTCAACTCATCTTTTGGCAAACTTTCGAATTTTGGCTCGGCTTCATCCTTGTCTTCTTGACTTACCAAATTTGTATCATCTTGTAATATATCATTCTTAGGGTACAAATTGTTGATCCATTCCCATATTTCTTCCCTATCTGTCTTCCAAGTTGAAGATTTAATGGCAGCCCTTTTTCTTTCTTTTACTTGACTTGTGGCTGTTTTGGCAGCCCCAAAATAGCTATTATCTTCACTTTGCCGCTGCCCAAAACAAATAATAGAAGGAGGCTGATTTGGCTTTTTCCCCGGTGGAAATTTTGCCTAATTAGTCCCTTTACCTCTTCTATGTGTCCTTTCAATTCCAAGATTGTCCAATCCTTCGTCAATTTTATCCAGCTTTTGCATTATTTGCTCCATGCTTTGTTGCATTGAATCCTTGAATGATTTTGGATATCTTGATGAAACTTCATAAGATGGGATCTTGATTGTACCAATATGACAGTCAATTTGCTGAATTTTGTCATAATATTTCGGCTCACAAGAAAACAAATTAGAATCAACATATCTTGATTTTGTTGTATTTTGGAAGCCATACCTTTTGTCATCATAACAAAAATTGTTATCTTCTTGATCAAATTGTTGCCTTATCTTGCGCATGATTTTATTGATATGTCAATCTTTAAAAAGATGGAGTCTTTACGCTTCTTGATTTTCTTGAAAGTTGATCTTCTTGAAACTCACGGCCGCCCCTTGTCAAAATTTACTCACGGCTTCCCCCTGAAATCCGAATCAATCTTGACGTTTCTTGATTCTTGGTTTGGACAAACAGTAGTGTTTTTATTTAAGAACAGTAACGTATTTACATTCTTTCTCTAAAACTCAGGGCTGGAAAAAGAATCCTGTGATATTCTTGATTCTTTTCCTTTGTGTTCTCCAAGACTTACCCTTTTCCTGGCCACATGATATCAAGAACTCCGGGGTAGGAAGATTTTGTTAGTAGTGCCCTAGGACCATTAGCACATGTTGTGCTTTTTATTATCTTTTGAGCATGTAATTGAATAGTTAATTTTGCTTTTGATTATCAAATGTGTGATTTGATAGTAAAACTCATTAGCTTATGTAATTACTATTCTAGAAGTCCCTAGTTTTATGTAATGCTTAATTACTATGAAATAAAACTAGTATGATTGTTGATTGATGATCTTGTTTTACTGATCATGTGTAATGGATACAAATCACATCATAGATGCAATATATAGGGATACATTGTATCGACGTGATCCGTCGAGAAGTAATACTTCATGGTCTTAAGTCATAAGTATTACTTCCTCAATACTATTTTTGAATCCTTAGACCTTATGTCTTCATTGATTCTAGTATGAATGGAGCCACGTTTTGACTCAGTCGGACGTTACTTGTAACAGAGTAATCAATACGACCGATGATCGGATGTAGTGTCCTATCATAGCTTGAATGTGAGAGACATTGTAAGGAATTTGTCCCTCTCTATTATTGAGAGAGATATCCATGGGCCCCCTCGATAGGGAAAGACTGCTTTTAAATGCATGGTCAGTGCTCAAATGTATTTGATAAAGTGGTTATCAAATGCTATTTGTCGAAACAGTCTACCTGGAGATCGAGCATAAATACAATTAAGCTTAATAAGGGTGACGACCACCATGCCTTATGCTTAATTAGGATATCGCGAGACAAAGGGATTAAATAGTGGATTGACAATAGGTTCCGTTGTAAATTCATTCACCTTGGGTAGTCACAATGTCCTGCTAGGGTCCGCTTATGACTTATGAACTCACACTACTACTAAGTGTGTTTTCATTGCCATTGTGATATGAACCTACAGGGTCACACGCATAGACGAGCTAACAAGCTTCATGTCCAGATTCAATGAATCTAGAATGTGTCTAGGTTCATTGTATCTGACATTTGTTTTTCTGAAAATAATAAAGTGTTTATTATTCGAATTAGAGATAGGGGCAATTTTGGTATTTAACTATAGCTGGGATTAAGTGGGAGTTGTTATCCTATAAAGACTCCCACTACCAGCAGAAGTCTAGGGGACGGGACCGCCGTATGCGTAGCGCAGAATGGTCGTTACGCAGACCTAAGACTTTGTATATATACTCGCTGTTATTTAAGTCATGTTTTATGTGATATTAGCATGGTGAATAGCATGGCCTACTATACCTCTTGTTTTACATATTTGGGTTGTAATTTTATAATACGACCTGCGAGTCGTTTTTCTTTATGATGTAAAATTGTAATAGCTTTCCTAGATTAGTCTTACTACTCTACATTGAAGGCTGGGTATGCCCATGCAATTATGTAACAAGACCGGAGGACTACGGATCGAAGACTATATTCATGAGATGAATACGGGACTTAGATTGACCCCTTGGCTCCCACAAGGCTCGTGGGAGTCATCATAGGATTAGGCCATGCTATATCACATTTACTTTATGCTTTATATATTGCGTGAGATGCTTGTATGATATTATTGTCTTATGGGGTTTAACAGACTATTCAAAACTTAATGTTTTAACTAAGTCTTAAAATGCCTACCATATTCTAAGCACTCCAAGAGCTTGGATCATCATATTGTCTGCTTGCCAAAGCAACAGACAAGTGGTTATCTAAGCAAAAGGATATGGGAAAATAGTGATTTCCATAAGCTTAGACATGGTTCAACTTAGCTAGGCCAACAAAATAGTTTTGGGCCTAGGGCATAAAATGGGAAATAGCCGGGGACATATAGATGTCATTCCCATTAGATTATTTTACTTTAATTATAGGTGTTAAGCCAAAGCTTTCCTATAACTATTGTAAAATGTTTTTCCCCACTATTATCAAGTGTTGAAATTGTGGAAAATGTTTTTGCTAAAAAACTAATAACTTTGCAATTAACTTAATGTAGATAATGGCAACCAATACATCACACAATTCATTGCGATCTGTCCTTGAGAAGGAAAAACTAAGCGGGACCAATTTCCTTGATTGGGCCCGCAACTTAAGGATTGTCCTTAGCGTGAAAGAAAGTCATGACGTTCTTGATACTGGACATTCCCCGAACACACTGCTAATAACGCCCTAGAGCTGAAAGAGATACTTGGAAGAAGCATTTCAATGACTCTAACGATGTGACTTGTCTCATGTTAGTCACAATGAACACTGACCTTCAAAAACAGTTTGAAGGAGTAGAGGCTTTCCAGATGATGGGCCAGCTCAAGGAAATGTTCCAAGAGCAAGCTCGTCATGAAAGATTCCTCACAACTAAGGCGTTAAATAGTTGCAAAATGGCCCCCCTGCACATCCGTAAGTGCCCATGTTCGAAGATGAAGGGCTATTTTGACCAACTTGAGAAACTTGGGGCTCCCGTAAGTCATGACATGGCCACGGATATGATCTTGGGCTCACTCCCACCGGAGTATGACCAATTCATTATGAACTTCAACATGCATGCCATGGAGAAGACCATACATGAAATACACTGGGATGCTCAAGCAGTCGAATCGAACATTAAGAAGACCCCCGAAGTCTTAATGGTTCAAAAATGGAATTTCAAGAAGAAAGGAAAGGGAAAGCCCATGGCCAAGAGAGGCAAAGGCAAAGGCAATGACAAGCCCAAGCCGCAGCCCCAAAGCCAAGGCACCAAAGGGAGGGAGTTTGCTTCCATTGCAATGAACCAGGTCATTGGAAACGGAATCGCAAACTCTATTTGGAAGAGAAGAAAAAGGGAAAGGCCGTTTGATTGTCTCTCCGGGTATTTATGTTATAGAAATTAACATGTCTCGCTCCTACTTCATGGGTATTAGATACTGGGTTGTGGATCTCACATTTGTGCAAATGTGCAGGGGGTTCAAAAGGAGTAGATCACCGCAAAAGGAGAAGTGGACCTCGTAGTAGCCAACGGAGCAAGAGTTGTTGCTTTGTAGCTATGGGGACATTTAATTTAGTTTTGCCAAGTGGCCTTATCATAGAACTAGATAATTGTTTGTATGTTCCAACTTTGAGTAGGAATATTATTTCGCTTTCTTGTTTGGATATTGAAGGTTTTGAATTAAGTATTATGAATAAAATTTGCACCATTCATAAAGATCGTATCTTTTATGGAGATGCCTCTTTGATGAATGGGCTTTATATTCTTAACCTCGATGATTCAATTCAAAGGCCCATCTATAACATTAATACTAAAAGGTTTAAATCAAATGACTTAAACCAGACCTACTTTTGCACTCGTCGTTTGGGCCACATCAACGAAACGCATATCAAAGCTCCATACGGATGGAATTTTAACATCATTTGACTTAGAGTCTTATGAGACGTGTGAATCTTGCTTGTTGGGCAAAATGACTAAAGCTCCTTTACTGGACAAAGTGAGAGAGCTTCCGATTTATTGGGCCTCATACATCGACATGTTTGTGGACCAATGAACACTAGTGCTCGGAGGAGGGTTTCGCATTTCATCACATTCACGGATGATTTCGATGAGATATGGCTACGTCTATCTAATAAAACATAAATCAGAGTCTTTTGGAATATTCAAAGAATTTCAAAATGAAGTACAAAATCAACTTGGTAAAAGTATTAAGATACTTCGATCAGATCGAGGTGGCGAATACCTTAAGCAAGAGTTTGACGAACATCTTAGAGGTTGTGGAATTGTTTCACAATTAACTCCTCCTGGCACACCTCAATGGAATGGTGTGTCGTAACGGGAGAATCGAACCTTACTAGATATGGTTCGATCTATGATGAGTCAAACCAGTCTTCCAATTTCCTTTTGGGGCTACGCCCTAGAAACTGCTGCATTTATATTAAACGGAGTACCTTCTAAAGCGGTTCAGAAAACTCCATATGAGATATGGACTGGGAAACGACCTAGTTTGTCATTTCTCAAAATTTGGGGATGCGAGGCGTATGTAAAACGCTTGTTATCTGATAAACTCCCCCTAAATCCAACAAGTGTTTGTTTGTGGGATATCCTAAAGAAACCAAAGGATATTACTTCTATCTTCCATCGGAGAACAAAGTGTTTGTTGCTCGCAATGGCACATTCCTTGAAAGGGAATTTATTTCCAAAAAGGATAGTGGGAGTAAGATCCATCTTGAGGAAATTCAAGTTCCCCAAACAACACCTGAACCAACTCTGAAACTTCAAGCAAGCTCACGTGCTGATACTGAGCTTCAATCTTCGACACAAGGCCCAAGGAGGTCAAGTCGGTGCACATCAATGACCCGAGAGATATGGATTTCTCGTGGATCGATGATCATCGTGTTGAACTCGATTGATCAAGATGAACCCACTACCTACAAAGAGGCAATTCATAGTTCTGAGTCCGATAAGTGGCTAGAATCTATGAAGTCTGAGATGCAATCCATGTATGACAACCAAGTGTGGACTTTGGTTGATCCACCCGAAGGGTGTAAGGTCATTGATAACAAATGGTGTTATAAAAAGAAGACCGACATGGATGGTAATGTACACACTTTTAAATCTCGATTGGTAGTTAAAGGTTATAGACAAGTTCATGGTATTGACTATGACGAAACCTTTTCTCCTGTTGTGATGATAAAGTCAATTAGGATTTTACTTGCCATAGCCGCATATTATGACTATGAGATATGGCAAATGGATGTTAAGACTGCGTTTCTTAATGGAAACCTTCTCGAGGATGTGTATATGACACAACCTGAGGGGTTTGTTGATCCAACAAATCCTAGCAAAGTGTGTAAGCTTCAAAGGTCCATTTATGGATTGAAGCAAGCATCTCGAAAGTCGGAATCGTCGCTTTGATGAACGTATTAAAGAATTCGGTTTCATCAAAAACGAAGACGAGCCTTGTGTTTATAAGAAAGTAACTAATAATGCAGTAGTGTTCCTTGTGCTTTATGTGGACGACATCTTACTGATTGGAAATGACATCCCCACATTACAAAGCGTAAAAGCTTGGTTGGGGAAGTGCTTTTCCATGAAAGACTTAGGCGAGGCTACATACATTTTGGGTATTAGAATCTATAGAGATAGATCTAACAAAATGATTGGCTCTGAGCTGAGTGGATACATTGACAAGGTACTCGAAACGGTTCGGTTTGCAAGACTCCAAAAAGGGATTCTTGCCCATGTCACATGGCGTTAAACTCAGCAGAACTCAAGGACCTTCCACAAGGGAGGACCAAGATCGCATGAGTAAGATCCCATATGCTTCGGCCATTGGGTCTATTATGTACGCCATGATATGCACTCGCCCGGATGTCTCATTGGACTGCAGTCAAGAGCATTCTTAAGTACTTGAGAAGGACTAAATATATGTTCTTAGTTTACGGAGGTCAGGAAGGAAGTCCGGTAGTAAATGGTTACACTGACGCAAGCTTCTAGACCGACTTAGATGATTATCGATCGCAATCTGGGTTTTGTGTTTTGTTTGAATGGAGATGCTTTGTGAGTCGGGAAGAGCTCAAAGCAAGAAACCGTGGCCGACTCTACAATGTAAGTCGAGTATCTAGCCGCCTCCGGGCAGCTAAAGAAGATGTTTGGATCGAGAAGTTTGTTGATGAACTAGGTGTCGTCCCCTAGCATTGTGAACCCCGTGGACCTCCATTGTGATAAGTACTCGGTGCCATTTCACAAGCTAAGGAACCTAGATCTCACCAACGATCCAAACACATTCTTAAGCGTTTCCATCCGATTAGAGAGATCATCGGCAGAGGAGACGTTAGTATTTGCAAAGTACATACTGAGCGACAACATTGCGAGATCCATTGACCAAGCCACTCCCACGACTCTAAACATGAGTGTCATACTAGGTCAATGGGATTGAGGATCATGTATGATTGGAACTAGGGCAAGTGGGAGATTGTTAGTAGTGCCCTAGGACCATTAGCACATGTTGTGCTTTTTTATTATCTTTTGAGCATGTAATTGAATAGTTAATTTTGCTTTTGATTATCAAATGTGTGATTTGATAGTAAAACTCATTAGCTTATGTAATTACTATTCTAGAAGTCCCTAGTTTTATGTAATGCTTAATTACTATGAAATAAAACTAGTATGATTGTTGATTGTCGATCTTGTTTTACTCGATCATGTGTAATGGATACAAATCACATCATAGATGCAATATATAGGGATACATTGTATTGGGACGTGATCCAGTCGAGAAGTAATACTTCATGGTCTTAAGTCATAAGTATTACTTCCTCAATACTATTTTTTGAATCCTTAGACCTTATGTCTTCATTGATTCTAGTATGAATGGAGCCACGTTTTGACTCGATCGGACGTTACTTGTAACAGAGTAATCAATACGATCGATGATCGGATGTAGTGTCCTATCATAGCTTGAATGTGAGAGACATTGTAAGGAATTTGTCCCTCTCTATTATTGAGAGAGATATCCATGGGCCCCCTCGATAGGGAAAGACCGTTTAAATGCATGGCCAGTGCTCAAATGTATTTGATAAAGTGGTTATCAAATGCTATTTGTCGAAACAGTCTACACGGAGATCGAGCATAAATACAATTAAGCTTAATAAGGGTGACGACCACCACGCCTTATGCTTAATTAGGATATCGCGAGACAAAGGGATTAAATAGTGGATTGACAATAGGTTCCGTTGTAAATTCATTCACCTTGGGTAGTCACAATGTCCTCGCTAGGGGGCCGCTTATGACTTATGAACTCACACTACTACTAAGTGTGTTTTCATTGCCATTGTGATATGAACCTACGAGGGTCACACGCATAGACGAGCTAACAAGCTTTCATGTCCAGCATTCAATGAATCTAGAATGTGTCTAGGTTCATTGTATCCCGACATTTGTTTTTTCCGAAAATAATAAAGTGTTTATTATTCGAATTAGAGATAGGGGGCAATTTTGGTATTTAACTATAGCTGGGATTAAGTGGGAGTTGTTATCCGATAAAGACTCCCACTACAGCCAGAAGTCTAGGGGACGTGGGAGTCGAGTCTCCCACGGCAGTGAGAAGTTGAGTAGACGTGGGAGTTGTTCCGGGAACAAACTCCCACACTCTATATAACATCTCTTAGCCGAAACCCTAGGATATTAAGTCATTCAGCCGAAATACCAATACAAGAAAGGAAAAACGTTTTCTTTCTGCTTTTACTTTTTCTCTCTAAATTCCCGAACTTCAGAAAGACGAAGAGCTAGCAATCATTGCAAAGGGAATTCCGTTGGTGAAAAAGAAAACTTCCAAGAATCGTCATCCTCCATTCAAGAAGTAGCTTCTTGAATCCGAAAAATTGTAAGTTTTTACCGCTATTTTCGAATTGTTTCATATGAGCGGATCCTTCAGGGGAGGATCCATGGGTGTTTGGAACGAGTTTCCGCCCATGAATCCCTACAGATTTTACCTTGATTTGTTGTAGTTGTTGGGGGCAATTTCAAGAACAAGGGGGAACAAGAGCCAATTCCTTTGTGTCTCAAAGGACAAGGAAGTTTTCTTTTGGTTTGTTCCTTGTCTAACAAAAACTCATGGCTAACCCCTTTTTTGCTTTTTTTGTGAGATCAACCTTTTGCTCTGATACCACCTGATGCGGAACCGAGGTACAAATACCAAGGTTCGTCTTAAAGGTCCGATCTTTCTCTATCTCGAACAGTTTATGGGGGGAATATTGATACGGTACCAACCTTGGGGCTGCCCAACTCAAGGGAACGTGCATTCAGATACAAAGAGGACTCTAAATTACATCTAGGAATGTTGTACAAGTCAACCTCTTAGTATCACAAGTGTACAAGGAATGGACAGCTTTGCTACTGTTTGGAAGAATGAACATATCTTTCGATATACTTATCCAATGGAGCTGATTCCAGTTGCATATTAAAGATAAGAGGCAGATCTACAACTTTCATGAAGATCACAAGATCAGATTCTGCCTTCTTGATATCCCATATTGTCGTGCAAGTTGGCCCAACAAGCTGTCCAGAATGGGGACGAATTATAAAGGGCATTTTAGTCTTTTTGTGTACAATTAAAGTCTATTCTAGACTTTAATTATTTTCAGCATATTTCTTTACTATAATTTCGTGTATAGCAAGTAGTTGCTATAATAAAGGACATGTTGTCCATGTGTGTGTTAGTTTGTTATTAAGAGTCCTAATGCAACTAGGACTCTTCATTATTTTGGTAGTTACTTTTATTTCAGCCACCAAGATAATAGGAACATGTGCCTATTATCTTGTTTAGGTAGTTACTTGATAGCAAGTTGGTTATTCAAGAGTCCTAATTCTTCAAGGACTCTTATTTCCCTTTTCCTAGTTTGAGTTAGTTTGGTTCTCTTATAACCGAAATACTCTATTTAATAGAGATTTCGGCAGCCATGTAACTTAGACTTGATATATTGATATTTTGATTAAGGTTAATCCTTTGATACTTGTTTATGACTTCCGGTTGAAGTTCATATTTCTTTAAGTTACTGTATCAACTAGTTGGTTTATCTAGTTGTGGTGTTTCAACCTCCATTGATACTTAGCCTTTCCGGGACTGTGTTAAGTGTATTCCCCCATAAACTATTCGAGATAGAGAAAGATCTGCTAATTAAGCCGAGTCTTGATATAACCCATCAAGATTTCGCATCAAATATAATCAACAATCCTCCCGTAAGGTTGATTATCAATGGGGGATGAAACACCACAATAAGTATAAAGCATACTTATTGATACAATAGTAACTCATGGATGAATGAATTCTACATAGAGAATCAAACACAAAGTAACTAAGGAATAACCTTAAAAGATCATATCAAGTCTCACAATAGCATGGCTTAAATCCCTCTTAAATAGAGAGGAATTTCGTAATATGAAGAGTCCCACTTTAGGTAAGACTCTTGAATCCTAAATTAAATAAATTACCTAAAACAAAACACTACCTAACATCAAGGACAACATGTCCTATTATTTAGCTAGCTTATTTCGGCCAACATGGCTAATTAGAATAAACAATAAATCTGAAAATATCATTAAAGTCTAGAATAGATTTTAATTATCAAATGACTAAAATACCTGAAAAACACAGAGGGGGTGAATTGGGTTTTTATAAAAGTGGCTTCTTTTTATTTTCAAAATTCTTGAAAGTGAAACTTGTATTTGAAGTTTGGAGAAAATGGAGCACAAATAAAAACAAGGAAAGCAAGACACGTGATTTAGAGTGGTTCGATTCACAAAGAATCTACGTCCACTACCTTGAGCTTCACACAAGGATTTTTAATAACTTCACTAAGAAAAGTAATTACACAAGTGGCTAACTCACAAAGAGTTTTACACAAATAACCACAATTATAAACTCTACTCACTAAGAGTACAAAACCCACACCAAGTAGGTCTTGACACAATAAATACCCTATCACTAAGAGAGGGAAAGATGGAGATATAAAGAGAGAGTTACACACTCAAAAAGTGGAGGATTGATACTTTTAATGCTCTTGAGGGTTAGCTAAAATACGCTTGATTCTCCAAACAGTTTTTACTCCCTTTTCAATTTTCTCTTCACATAACATCTAGCACTAGTGTGTCCAAATTTTCCACAATATGTGCAACAAGTAGATGGCTTAAAAAATTTGTGAATATGCTGACGATATCTATTTTGCTTATGTGAGGTACTAACATGCACAAAGTGTTTTCTAGGTAACTTAGAAGAGCTAGCAATATCAAAGTGAGTCAAATGTATATAGCCTAATCCATGTTTAACATTTGAAGTACGTTGCATACAAAGAATTTGATCAAGATCTTTTGTTCCTTTGGTGAACTTATCAACAAGTGAGGTGAGATCAACAACTTTGGTTTTTAAACAATCAAACTCAACAAGTTTGCATTCAAGAGAAGACAATTTATCATATGCTTCTTGATACTTTAATGAGGAAGTTTTGCAAGTAGTCATAAGCTTTTCATTTTCGATTTTCAAGCAATCAACATCATCACATAGCTTTTTGTTTTCACTAAGCAACCTAGATCTTTCTTCAAACAAGGATTCAATTTTAAGCTTCATTTCTTTGTTTTGCTTAGCACATTTCTTAAGTTGATCAAACATATCACACAAAAGTTCATTAGGATCATCTTCATCATCATCAAGGGAGTTAGAAGTAGTGGGTGTAAGATGTACCTCATTCCCGAAAGCCATGCAGCAAACATTTGCGTTTTCCTCTTCTTCTTCATCGCCACTCCCTTCTTGATCCCATGTGCTTAGCATGCCCTTGGCATTCTTTGGTTTAAAGAATTTTTCCTTTTTGTCTTCGTTGGGCTCTTTTTCTTTGGCGGAGGGTACTCTCCTATGAGATGTTGGTTGCTTCCACATTCATAGCATCTCATCCCATTAGGATTTTGTTTTCTTCTATTTTGGAAGAATTTTCTTCCTTTCCCGGAAAACATTTTTTTCATGCGCTTTACCACCAAAGCCATGGTCTCATCATCTAAGTTGATGTCTTCTTCATCACTTGAATGGTTAGATTCATCAAGATCAAGAATAGCCTTTAAAGCAATACTCTTCTTTGCCTTTTCAATATGCTCATCCTTTTTGTGTGTGAGCTCATAAGTGAGAAGAGAACCAATGAGCTCCTCCGTGGGATAAGTTTTCAAGTTCTTTGCTTCTTCAATAACTAGAGCTTTGCCTTCCCAACTTTTAGGAAGTGAGTTGAGGATCTTCCTATTCATTTCACCCATAAAGTATTCCTTTCCATAAGATCTCAACCCATTGACAACATTGGTGAACCTAGTGTTCATCTCATTTATAGTTTCATTTGGCTTCATAGAGAAAAGCTCATATTCCCTCACAAGCATGTTGAGCTTTGATTCTTTGACTTGATTAGTCCCCTCATGGGTGACTTCTAAGGTTTTCCACATCTTGTGAGCGGATTTGCATCCACGTATCCGATTGTACTCATCCGGATTAAGAGCACAACTAATGATGTTCATAGCTCGAAAATTGAGGGTCATTTTCTTGGACTCATCTTCATTAAACTCATTGTCCAATTTTGGAACTTGAACACCATCCACCGCTTTCATAGGTACATATGGACCTTCTTCAAAAATCTGCCATAAGGAGTAGTCTATAGAGCACACATAGATTTTGAAACGGTCTTTCCAAGCATTAAAATTGTTTCCATCAAAGAGAGGTGGTCTATTAGTGGAAGATCCCTCTAGGTAGGCTAAAGCGGAATTTCCGGCCATAATCTTTACTTCAAGCGGTTAAGCTAAAGGTGAATTGGGTTTTTATAAAAGTGGCTTCTTTTTATTTTCAAAATTCTTGAAAGTGAAACTTGTATTTGAAGTTTGGAGAAAATGGAGCACAAATAAAAACAAGGAAAGCAAGGCACGTGATTTAGAGTGGTTCGATTCACAAAGAATCTACGTCCACTACCTTGAGCTTCACACAAGGATTTTTAATAACTTCACTAAGAAAAGTAATTACACAAGTGGCTAACTCACAAAGAGTTTTACACAAATAACCACAATTATAAACTCTACTCACTAAGAGTACAAAACCCACACCAAGTAGGTCTTGACACAACAAATACCCTATCACTAAGAGAGGGAAAGATGGAGATATAAAGAGAGAGTTACACACTCAAAAAGTGGAGGATTGATACTTTTAAAGATCTTACTTTAATGCTCTTAGAACTTGGGATTCAACAACTTGTGTCTTGCAAGTGAGATTGTGATTTTGAACTTTTCAACACATTAATAAAGTTGGATATGCTTTGAAAGTGCTAAAGCTTTTTTGTATAATCAATGTATATTCTCTCTGGTTGTTCTCTGAAGAATCCACTGCATCAGAGCTTTTATACTTTTCAAAAGAGTCCAAAAAACAGCTTTTAAAACGGTAAGATAACGGCTAGTTTTCGCAGAGTTCGGTTGACTGCAAGTTACCTCGGATGATCCGATCAAAGGATCGGACGATCCTAAGTCTACATAGGTCGACTGGGACAAATGGTTCCCAAAAACTCAACTCTCTGTTTCGGTCCGGATGATCCGAATTTCCTGGATTCAAGTGATGTTGATTTTTCACAAGTTTTGAAATCTTTTAAGGTCAAAATGGTTTTCTCAAAAGGATAACTAATACTTGAAAAACAGTTTTCAAAGTCTTAGACAATGAAACCAAGGGCTTTTGAGAAGGGAACATGTTTTAAAGACCATTTTTTAAACTGAGCTTTATGAAAACTATTTTTAAAGATGCAAGACAATAGTGTTGTTATCCTAAGTTCATGGGAGCAATGGTTAGAGCTTTAAGATATATATAACGATATGCTAAGCTATTCTAACCACACCTACCTAAGCCTTCAATCTTCAAGTCTTGAGAGATGTGCCTTAAAGAATGTAATCATTTAGTCTTGAGCACGGCTTGATTGAAGTACTTAGAGCTTCCACTTTAGTGAACCATTATTCTATCACAACGATTGAAACCATTAGATACAACATCAGATGTTTGTACATTATCAAAAAACTGTGTTTGTTCGCCCTTAGGGCTTACAATCTCCCCCTTTTTGATTATGACAAACTTTGATGGAATAAGATAGAATAAGGACAATTTAAGAATAAGGAAGCAAGGCAAAAGGACGAAGAACAAATAAGAGCAAAGACAAGTGCTTAGAAGATAAAACCTAGAGATAACAGGAGACAAAAGCACCAGCTTGATAACTTCTTTTTGCCATAACATCTAGGGACTCTAAGCAGAGCCCTATTTCCCAACCAACCTACTTTCCTCATTCCTTCCATATAAAATTTGAGAAATATGAAATATAAGAGAAGCTCCCCCTCAATACATGCCAGGAAAAGATATTTACAAAGTTAAAAACAAGTTAAGAAAACTCACTTTAGTTTCAGCAGTTTACAGAAGCCAAACAAGACTTCAATCTAGAAACTGCACAAAGTTCGGATTGTCCGAGATTTTGGTCAAGAACTCCGGTCGACCGATCTCTGGAAAAAAATCTGCAACACTTTGCTGCAACTGAGCTGTCCTTAAAATATTACTTTCTCACACAACCAACAGTCAGTTTTAAACACAGATAACAATAAGCAAGGATAATCAAGATAAGATAAGCAAGGATACGCAAGATTAGATAATTTTCTCCCCCTTTGGCATAATCAAAAAGACTTCAAACATTAACAAAAAACAACAAAAAGTTCCAAGAATAAAGATAGTTTCAAGTTTCGACTTTGATCGTCTTCATCCGCACTTGAAAGGCTTAAATCCTTAGCTAAGTTCTTTTGCATTTGTATAGACTTGTCCACCTTGTCAGATATCGTTTGCACCTTTTCTTTGATAGAGACCATCTCTTCCGCTATCGCCTCAATTTTTCTCGCCATCTTCTTCATCAAGGCAAACATTTTATTTATCCGGGATACTTTTTTGAGGAGGACTTTTGGTAGTTGCTTGAGTTGGAGAATGAGATTCTTCTTCTTGACCATTGTCGGATGAGACATGTTCAGCTGAGCTAAGTGAATTGTGTGCTTCGAAATCTTCTTGCTCATTTCTTGTCGGATCACTTATAGGCTTTGAAGGTGCTCCACCCCTTTTCTTTTCAATCTTTAGAAGTGTTTTAAGCATATAAGGGGACACCTTTCGAGCAAGTATAGCAGCCCCTATTTCATCATTTGTGGTCCTTCGAATGAATTTCCATTGATTGTCTATATAAATCATCTTCATTCGGTGGAAACATGCTTCATCAATTTTGACAAACTTTTTCTTTAACGGATTTTTCAAATCAAGTCCAAATCGTTGGAAGAGCCTTGTAAGAATATTACCGTACGGAATGTAATTCCTTGAACCTTTGATAGCAGCTATAAAATGTTGGAGCGCAATATGTGCGAAGTTCAAGGCTTTCCTTTCCAAAAGATGTTGCATTATTACCATTTGAAGGAAAGTAATTGATGGCTTGTGCCCTTTAACCGGGGCCACAATGTTGGACACGAAGAAGTGTAGGATCCGACCAAATTCATCCAACTTGTCAATCTCCCTTTCCTTTAAGTCGGTGAAACTGCCTTTGATTCCAAATTGAGATATAAACTGTTTCATATCAAGGAGACCGATATCATCCGAACTCATTGTATTCTTATAGAACCTTTTGGCATATTCCACATGTTCTATTCCTATAGCCTCACAAAACATTTTTTCAGAGAAAACAAATTCCAACTTACCAACACAAGACCTATATCTAATTTCAGTTCCATCACCCTCTTCCTTTCTCAAATTTGCACCAAATTCATAAACAATGGATGGGTAAATGTATTCATCAACATCAAACAAGTTAACCCACCCCATATCATCAAACAGCCCCATAACTTCATCTAGTCCTTTTCCTTGAGCAAACATATTGTCATCTCTAAAATACGTGGTCATGAATCCCCTTTTGGATTTCTTTAGCTAGTCAAACATTTGCTTAGCTGAGGTATTGTAAAAAGGAGTAGTTACCATTTTGTAGAAAAATTTGATGATCCTCCTACCTCGAAATCTGAAGGTGGAGATGCCCTTGAAGGTGAAGACGAGTAATCATCCTCCGAGTGACTAGAATCTGTATCCAGAATTTGCTTGCCCTATCCCACGACTTTGCGAGCCACCATTTTTGCTCGGCCTTTCTTAGGTGCGGCTTGAGTGGGTTCCTTAAAGGAAATCCCTTTTTCAAGGGGTCGTTTAGGTAGATTCTTGGGAGGAGGCGTATTAGCACCATCATTGCCTCATTTGCTAGGGTTTTTCATCCTCATAATTTCGGATTAGGGGTAGGTTTGAAAAAGTGAAACTACGGTGATCTGTGGGAAGGTTTTTGTGAGATACTTTAGATGAAATCCAAACAAATTGAAGATGGAACAAAGATTGCATGATGAAATTGAGGACAAACAAGGCTTGGGTTAAGAGATATTGATCTGAGGGAAGAAGAATTTGAGAGAAAACTGTTTTGAGATGTGAGGATTAAATGAAAGACGTTTGAGTTTTTTCTGATATAAGCTGCAACCCGCAAAACTCGGTCGACCGTTCAATGAAGAGGTTGTCCGAGGAATTAAATTTCTGATCCGGAGCTTTCCAGTAGCTTCGACGGTCGATGCTCCGGTTCATCAACAGATATTGCGGTCGACCGTTCCCTGTGCTTTCACTGCATCCTCAGTTTCGGATCATCCGTTCTCTGTGAGGTTGATCCGGGGTTCCTCTGTTTCTTCCTGCACACTCAACACACATATTAGTCCTGGAATTTTGTGATTCCGAGGCAACGCCTGAGATATTCAAACCTTTCTGTACCAAGAGGCTTTGTGAAAATATCTGCAATTCGTTCATCCGTGCTAATGAAATTTATGCAAACATCACCTTTAGCAACATGATCTCTAATGAAATGATGCTTGATTTCTATATGTTTAGTCCTAGAATGCTGTATGGGATTCTTAGTTAAGTTGATTGCACTAGTGTTATCGCATAAGATGGGAACATGCTTTGAAATGCAAAGCCAAAATCCACAAGAGTATGCATCATCCATAAAATTTGAGCACAACAACTACAGTTGCAATATATTCCGCTTCGGCGGTGGAAAGGGATACACATGCTTGTTTCTTGCTATACCATGAGACTAATGCATGACCAAGAAAATGACAATGCCCACTAGTGCTTTTACGCTCAATTCGACACCCCGCATAGTCGGCATCCGAATAACCTATTAAATCAAAAGATGTACTTCTAGGATACCATAACCCATAATCATATGAGCCTATGAGATATCTAAGAATACGTTTAACGGCAATGAGATGTGATTCTTTAGGACATGCTTGGAATCTAGCACATAAGCATACGACAAACATAATATCCGGCCTACTAGCGGTAAGATAAAGAAGAGAGCCAATCATACCTCTATACCTTGTTTCATCTACCGGTTTACCTTTTTCATCCTTGTCAAGTTTGATGGTTGCACTCATCGGTGTTTTGCTTTCTTTTGCACCATCCATTCCAAACCGTTTAGCGAGTTCTTTAGTGTACTTGGCTTGGTTGATAAAAATTCCTTCATTTGTTTGTTTGAGTTTGTAATCGAGGAAGTAGTTGAGCTCTCCCATCATGCTCATCTCAAATTCATCTTGCATTAGTTTAGCAAATTCTTCACAAAGCACTTCATTAGTTGAACCAAAAAATAATGTCATCAACATATATTTGCACAAGTAAGATGTCATGAGATGCATTTGTTTTAATGAAAAGGGTGGTGTCAACAAGACCTCTTGAAAAACCAATAGAAATGAGAAACTTGCTCAAACACTCATACCAAGCACGAGGAGCTTGTTTTAAACCATACATTGCTTTTGTAAGTTTGTAAACATGGTTTGGAAATTTTTCATGCACAAAACCGGGAGGTTGTTCAACATATACTTCCTCCTCAATAAATCCATTTAGAAACGCACTTTTCACATCCATTTGAAAAAGTTTAATACCTTTAAAACAGGCAAAAGCAAGAAGCATTGTAATAGATTCAAGTCTAGCTACGGGGGCAAAAGTTTCCTCAAAATCAATGCCCTCCTCTTGATTGAATCCTTGGGCAACAAGTCTAGCTTTGTTTCTTATAATCTCCCCGAGCTCATCAAGTTTATTACGAAAAATCCATTTGTTCCAATAATAAGGCGATCAATAGGTCTAGGGACCAAAGTCCAAACTTGATTTCTTTCAAATTGATTAAGTTCTTCTTGCATAGCCAAAATCCAAAAGTAATCACGTAAAGCTTCATGAATGTTCTTAGGTTCTATAGAAGAAAGTAAAGCAAGATTATCTATGAAATACCGCCTTGTTTTGACGCCAACGGATGGATCACCAATAATTTGCTCTTGAGGGTGACCTTGCTTGTATATCCAATCCTTTGGTAGCTCATTTGTTGAAGGATCATTGCTTTGAGAAACTTGTGGATCATTTTGAGTAGTTTCAATGTCCTCCTCATCCTTAGAATTATCATCCAACATAGGAGCTTGATGGATTTCATTTACACATTCCAAGGGCATACCTATATCATCATCATCTTTTCTAGGCATGTAGATGTTAGATTCATCAAAAGACACATGCATGGACTCTTCAATACATAAGGTTCTTTTATTATATACCCTATAAGCCTTTTTGTTTGAAGAATATCCAAGAAATATTCCTTCGTCGAATTTCTTGTCAAATTTTCCAAGGCTATCTTTAATGTTGAGCACAAAACATTTGCAACCAAAAACTTTGAAATATGAGATTGAGGGTATTTTTCCAAAGATAAGCTCAAAAGGAGTTTTTCCAACAAAAGGCCTTAAAAGAACTCTATTAACAATATAACAAGCAGTGTTCATGGCTTCGGCCCAAAAATATTTTGGTAAAGAAATTTTCACTAAGCATAGACCTAGCCATTTCTTGTAAAGTTCTATTTTTCCTTTCAACAACCCCATTTTGTTGAGGCATTTTTGGAGCCGAAAAGTTATGTGTGATGCCATTTTCATTACAAAAATTTTCAAAAAATTGATTGTTAAATTCCCTCCCATTATCATTTCTCAAGGTAACAAGTTTTAGTTCAAGAGAATTTTGTACCTTTTTGAAAAGATTTGAAAACTCTTGGAAGGTGTCATCTTTTTTTGCAAGAAAAAGTACCCAAGTGAATCTTGAAAAATCATCCACAATAACAACGGCATACCTCTTACCACCTAAGCTAGTGGTCCTCATTGGTCAAAAAAGATCAAGATGAACAAGTTCAAGTGGTTTAGAAGTGGAAACCATTTGTTTAGGCTTGAAAGACGTTTTTGTTTGTTTTCCAAATTGACAAGCATCACAAAGACGGTTTTTCTCATATTTCACTTTTGGAAGCCCACGCACTAGCTCTTTAGAGGAAAGATTATTTAAGAGATCCATGCTCACATGACCAAGCCTATGGTGCCATAAGAATGCATCATCTTCATTTATGGATAAGCATTTAAAATCGCATGCAACAAGATCATCCAAAGACAACATATAAACATTACCGGTTCTATTAGCAACAAGCACTTTTTCAGAGAAGAGCTATCAACAATAGAGCAAGCCTTTTTGCTAAACATAACATCAAAACCATTATTACAAAGTTGGCTAATACTAAGCAAATTATATTTGAGGCTGAAGGGATTCATGGGCGGAAACTCGTTCCAAACACCCATGAGTCCTCCCCTGAAGGATCCGCTCATATGAAACAATTCAAAAAAATGCCCCTTATTGGATAATTACTCCCACGTAATCCCAGCTATACCAAAAATGCCCCTTATCTCTAATTCGAATAATAACGCTTTATCATTCTCAGAAAAGTGAATGTCAGATACAATGAACCTAGACACATTCTAGATTCATTGAATCTGGACATGAAGCTCGTTAGCTCGTCTATGCGTGTGACCCCTGTAGGTTCATCTCACAATGGCAATGAAAACACACTTAGTAGTAGTATGTGTTCATAAATCACAAGCGGTCCCTAGAAGGACATTGTGACTACCCAAAGTGAATGAATATATACAACGGAACCTAATATCAATCCACTATTTAATCCCTTTGTCTCGCGATATCCTAATTAAGCATAAGGCATGGTGGTCGTCTGTTGGAGTACATTTAATCTAAGGTGCGCCAATTCGATTGGGCCGGGCCGGGATTGGATTGGGCCCTTAATCGGGTTGGGCCGACCAATATGATAGGGCCGACCGACCCGTTTGGACCGACCTTATGGCTGGAATGTTAGACATAAATTCAGCCCTCTTGATGGTGGTTGAAGTGGTGGAGAGAGTGGAGGAGTAATTCTCTCCATGATCTCCCACTTCCCCCATTATCTCACCCCACTCTCTCTTGATAGACTAGAGGAAAAATTCAGATTTTTCCTATCATTCTAATCAGTTTTCTCCAGCCTTTTGAAGCTAAGAGAATAGAGAGAAAAAGTGAGTTTTAGAGAGAAAAAGACAAGATAAATTTCTGGACTTTTTTCTTGCATTTTTGCTAATAGAAAAGAAGTTAGAAAGCTCGTTTCTTGTTCTTGAAAAGGTCGTTCATACTCCATCCATTGAAGAGTATCTTCAAAGCTTCTACAAAGGCGTTGGCTAGCACCAAGCGGTAGAAGACCATCTCCGGAAGATCGAGTGGATCACGGGAAGAGACGCGAGCCTGCAAGCGTGGTGTTCAGTTCGTTACAACAAACCGCTGAAAGCGTTTCAGCCATTCTAGCATCCATATAAGGTAAAACACTATCCCATAGTCGTAGGTACTTACTCGTGAAAGATCCTGATAGAGGCGGGTCAAAGTTATTTCCGCTGCGCTTATGTGTATGACCCGGTTATTCCTCTAACAGTGGTATCAGAGCCACTCACGAGTACCCTATTGACTTTAATGTGCTATAGTGTTTTTATAGATTTTGAATCTATGTTATGCATGCCTTAGGATTGCTAGAAATGTTGTTAAAACCATGTATGACATGCTTTTCCATCTTTTTTGTAAGTATATCTGTTGAGAATTTCCATTTTTGAAGTCATTCAAAAGCTGGAAAAACTCTCGATTTACTGTCACTTGGTCGACGGGACTCATCTTCGATCGACCGAGGCAAGACGATGAGCTAAATGGTATTAGGTTCGGATCAACCGAGTTGGTCTTGGTCGATCCGAGTTGGTCTTCGGTCGACCGAAGTGCCTGTTTGGTCGACCGAGTACTCTCGAGTACTTTTTCGATCGGCCCGAAGCTAGTGGCGGTCAACCGAACCCAGGCAGAATATGAAATGTTCATTTTACTGTTTTGCTCATTATTTTTCATAAGTTGTTATGTTAATTGAGCATGATGCATAGTAATCGCCTTTACCCTGTTGGTTTTATTTTATAATACGATCTGCGTATCGTGCCTTTTAAATATCAAAAGTTGTAATTTTTCCTTTGAATATCCCCTCGAATGTAACTCGAGGTTTCCTTAGATATTTTGTAATTCTAGATTAGGATAAGGTACAGCTGAGATGATGAAGATATGGAGGCAACCAACTGAAGGTCAAGACGGTGTAGAATAGATGTTTTTTCTCTTCACACCTTAGATTGACTTCACGGTTTTTCCATTGGCTTGGAAAAACCGAATAGGATCTTGGCGATTACTATTGCATTTTACTTTTATGTATTGGATGCATATGTATATAAGCATAAAGCTGTTTTATTTATGCTTTCGGTGAGATTGTTAAAAAACAAAATCCCTCATTTAAAATATTAATTAGTGCCTTCCTAAGTTTGGCCCTCGTCAAGGCCTAGATCGACATAAGTATGGGACATGCCAAAGCTTTGCATACATGTCTATCCGGGTGGCGCGAAGGATAAGTTGTGATATCCGCCGGCTAAAACTTAGGGGTCCTAATTAACTCGGATTATCTCAATAAATGGATTGAGGATCTAGAGGCAAAAGAGTTGAGAAAAGTGTATAATGATACGCTTGAATAAATGTTATTCACTCAACTAACCAAGAATTACATAATTTGATGTAATTGGCAAATGTTGCCTACCTAAATAACTAAGTTTTGGGCGATCGACCCAAAGCTGACTCGAAGCGAGGTGAAATATGGATCTTGGCCCGCTAGAAAGTTAACGAACTTTCCGAGTTGATATTTAGGGTTATTCACTCGAAGAAAATAGTGGGAGAAATCATTAAAAGATAAAGACCTAATAATGATTTTAATCGGTACTTACTTTTGTATATGCATATTTTTGTTGCGAGAAAAATGGCAAATTCAAACCAAACACTATCACTGCGTTACGTCGCTTGAGAAGGACAAATTAGAGGGAGTTAACTTCCTCGACTTGTTCGAGAACTTGAGAATCGTTCTCAAGCATGAAAGAAAGTCTGTATGTCTTGGAACGACTCTATTCTCGCTATACCGAGAGGCTCGCGCTTCGACTGATAGGGCTCGCTTATCGAAGCATGTTAGTGATGCTTTAGATGTGTCTAGCCTCATGCTTGTCACCATGAACTCGAGCTTCGAAGCAACATGAGGACATGGGGGCTTATGAGATGCTGGCTCATCTGAAGCAACTATATCAGGGACAAGCGCGCCAGGAGAGATTCGATGTGTCAAAATCTCTCTTTCAGTGCAAAATGTCCGAGGGAATGTGATGAGAACTTATATACGGATCCTTTAAAGAATGATGAGGTTTGGGTAATGTCTAAAAGGAGATATAGGAGGCAAGATTTAACATCACATCACTCATTTTGGAGGCCCAAAAGACTCAAAAAAATGAAGACTATCATCAACTTGGATAAACATTAAATTCAGCGTTTGGTGTAATTGTCTTAACTTGCGATCCAGGAATCCAATGAAGCTCATTCTAGATGATATGGAAAGATAAGAGGCATATCTACAACTTTCATGAAGAACACAAGATCAGATTATGCCTTTATGAAGTCCTAAATTGTCGTGCAACTTACTACACCATGCTGTCCAGATTTTCAGCGAGAATTAATCTTGTTTTTCAAAGTTTAGCATTTATTTAATTTCCAGATTTTAGTATATTATTAATTTCGAAATATTGCATAAATAAAGGACATGTGGTCCATTTAGCAAGTAGTTTATGCTTTAGCATATTCTTTAGCAAGTAGTTTATTCTTTAGCATATTCTTTAGAAAGTAGTTTATTCTTTAGCATATTCTTTAGAAGTATAATCCTAGTCCATTTAGGACTTAGCTTGTTTAGGGATTTTCAGCTGAAATCTTTCTCTATATAAAGAGAGGTTTCGACCACATATTAGGGAGACTTGATTAATGATAATTGTGAGGTTTATTCCTTTGTTGCTTTGTGAATTGAATTTCTTTTTAGATCTTTCTTTCATTGTTACTAATCAACAAGCTAGTTTCCTTGTTGTGGTGTTTCTTCATCCATATAGTGTTCTTCTGCCTAGGTAGCCAAGTGCTTATCGCTGCTTGGAGGTCTAGTGTGTCGAATACTCTTAAAGTCCTTTGCTATAGTAGTCAAGTGCTTATCGCTGCTTGGAGGTTGTAGTAAGGCATTCACGTAAACTAAATTCAAGTTAGAGAAAGATCCCTTTTTTCTTGTGTCGAATCTTGATTCCGTCAAGGTTCCTCATCATATTGGTATCAGAGCTCAAGGTTGATCTCTTTCTTGGTGTATCTTTTTTTGCTTTGTCGATAAAAAAATAAAAAAAATACTACCCTATTTATTTTTTTAGCCGAGATAAAAGAAAAAGAAAGACAAGAACCAAATTACCTATTTATTGGTTTCTTGAATTTCTACAAAACAAGGAACTTTCGTATTTTCCCCCCATTTTCTAATGTTACCATCTTACCTCAAAATTATATTTATTTGAGCAACGATGAATTTCTCATATCAACAAGAAAGTTAATACGTGATGATTGCTCAAAAATATTAGCAATCACACGAGAGGTTATCAAAGCAGTCTTGAACATTATTTACAATTGAAAGAAGAGACAAGATTACAAGAAGAGGCAAGATTGCAAGAAAAGGCAAGATTGCACACACAACCAAGGAACGATACACATCTTCAAAAGAGCAACCTCTTCCATACTAAGTGCCATGTTCAAGGCAAGGTTTGTCTGCTTATCATTGATAATGGTAGTTGTGCTAATGTTTGTTCTTCCGATTTAGTTAACACTCTTGACTTACCTTGGAAGAAACATCCACATCCTTATAAGTTATCTTGGTTGTCAAATAATGGAGAAATAAGGGTGGAAAGGCAAGTTGAAATTACTTTTGAAATCGGCAAGTTCAAAGATAGTGTTCTATGTGATGTTGTGCCCATGACCGCTAGTCATATAATTTTAGGAAGACCATGGCAATATGATAGAGTGCGGATCATGATGGTAGAAAGAACACCTACCAATTGCATATGGATAAGAGGAATGTCATACTATATCCTTTAACTCCTAGTGAAGTTTGTGAGGTACATAAAAAAAATGGCCGAGAGAAGAGAGCAAAGATTAAAAGAAGATGCAAGATTACAAGAAGAGGCCAAATTACAAAAAGAAACAAAAATTGCAACATGCGAAAAAACGTGATGCGTGACGAGTTGCAGTATTGGCGTGAAACACAATCTCTTGATGAGGAAAAATATCTTTTTGATGCAACACAATTGCTTGATGAGGAACAACATCCTTTTGAAGCCATGATTTTTGAAGAGTCGATAGCATCAACTTTTTTCGTTCATTACTCTTGATCTAACAACTTCTCTTCTTCCTAGTATTGATTTTATATTTAAGCAGGAGTTCAGGCTGTATTTTCTACAAAGATATTCCTACCAAACCAAGGTTATGGTCCTTTCCTTAAATTACAAGATTCGAGGACGAATCTTTTTGAAGAAAGGGAGAATGATGAGAACTTATATACGGATCCTTTAAAGAATGATGAGGTTTGGGTAATGTCTAAAAGGAGATATAGGAGGCAAGATTTAACATCACATCACTCATTTTGGAGGCCCAAAAGACTCAAAAAAATGAAGACTATCATCAACTTGGATAAACATTAAATTCAGCGTTTGGTGTAATTGTCTTAACTTGCGATCCAGGAATCCAATGAAGCTCATTCTAGATGATATGGAAAGATAAGAGGCATATCTACAACTTTCATGAAGAACACAAGATCAGATTATGCCTTTATGAAGTCCTAAATTGTCGTGCAACTTACTACACCATGCTGTCCAGATTTTCAGCGAGAATTAATCTTGTTTTTCAAAGTTTAGCATTTATTTAATTTCCAGATTTTAGTATATTATTAATTTCGAAATATTGCATAAATAAAGGACATGTGGTCCATTTAGCAAGTAGTTTATGCTTTAGCATATTCTTTAGCAAGTAGTTTATTCTTTAGCATATTCTTTAGAAAGTAGTTTATTCTTTAGCATATTCTTTAGAAGTATAATCCTAGTCCATTTAGGACTTAGCTTGTTTAGGGATTTTCAGCTGAAATCTTTCTCTATATAAAGAGAGGTTTCGACCACATATTAGGGAGACTTGATTAATGATAATTGTGAGGTTTATTCCTTTGTTGCTTTGTGAATTGAATTTCTTTTTAGATCTTTCTTTCATTGTTACTAATCAACAAGCTAGTTTCCTTGTTGTGGTGTTTCTTCATCCATATAGTGTTCTTCTGCCTAGGTAGCCAAGTGCTTATCGCTGCTTGGAGGTCTAGTGTGTCGAATACTCTTAAAGTCCTTTGCTATAGTAGTCAAGTGCTTATCGCTGCTTGGAGGTTGTAGTAAGGCATTCACGTAAACTAAATTCAAGTTAGAGAAAGATCCCTTTTTTTCTTGTGTCGAATCTTGATTCCGTCAAGGTTCCTCATCATATTGGTATCGAGCTCAAGGTTGATCTCTTTCTTGGTGTATCTTTTTTTGCTTTGTCGATAAAAAAATAAAAAAAATACTACCCTATTTATTTTTTTAGCCGAGATAAAAAGAAAAAAGAAAGACAAGAACCAAATTACCTATTTATTGGTTTCTTGAATTTCTACAAAACAAGGAACTTTCGTATTTTCCCCCCATTTTCTAATGTTACCATCTTACCTCAAAATTATATTTATTTGAGCAACGATGAATTTCTCATATCAACAAGAAAGTTAATACGTGATGATTGCTCAAAATATTAGCAATCACACAGAGGTTATCAAACAGTCTTGAACATTATTTACAATTGAAAGAAGAGACAAGATTACAAGAAGAGGCAAGATTGCAAGAAAAGGCAAGATTGCACACACAACCAAGGAACGATACACATCTTCAAAAGAGCAACCTCTTCCATACTAAGTGCCATGTTCAAGGCAAGGTTTGTCTGCTTATCATTGATAATGGTAGTTGTGCTAATGTTTGTTCTTCCGATTTAGTTAACACTCTTGACTTACCTTGGAAGAAACATCCACATCCTTATAAGTTATCTTGGTTGTCAAATAATGGAGAAATAAGGGTGGAAAGGCAAGTTGAAATTACTTTTGAAATCGGCAAGTTCAAAGATAGTGTTCTATGTGATGTTGTGCCCATGACCGCTAGTCATATAATTTTAGGAAGACCATGGCAATATGATAGAGGTGCGGATCATGATGGTAGAAAGAACACCTACCAATTGCATATGGATAAGAGGAATGTCATACTATATCCTTTAACTCCTAGTGAAGTTTGTGAGGTACATAAAAAAATGGCCGAGAGAAGAGAGCAAAGATTAAAAGAAGATGCAAGATTACAAGAAGAGGCCAAATTACAAAAAGAAACAAAATTGCAACATGCGAAAAACGTGATGCGTGACGAGTTGCAGTATTGGCGTGAAACACAATCTCTTGATGAGGAAAAATATCTTTTTGATGCAACACAATTGCTTGATGAGGAACAACATCCTTTTGAAGCCATGATTTTTGAAGAGTCGATAGCATCAACTTTTTCGTTCATTACTCTTGATCTAACAACTTCTCTTCTTCCTAGTATTGATTTTATATTTAAGCAGGAGTTCAAGGCTGTATTTTCTACAAAGATATTCCTACCAAACCAAGGTTATGGTCCTTTCCTTAAATTACAAGATTCGAGGACGAATCTTTTTGAAGAAAGGGAGAATGATGAGAACTTATATACGGATCCTTTAAAGAATGATGAGGTTTGGGTAATGTCTAAAAGGAGATATAGGAGGCAAGATTTAACATCACATCACTCATTTTGGAGGCCCAAAAGACTCAAAAAAATGAAGACTATCATCAACTTGGATAAACATTAAATTCAGCGTTTGGTGTAATTGTCTTAACTTGCGATCCAGGAATCCAATGAAGCTCATTCTAGATGATATGGAAAGATAAGAGGCATATCTACAACTTTCATGAAGAACACAAGATCAGATTATGCCTTTATGAAGTCCTAAATTGTCGTGCAACTTACTACACCATGCTGTCCAGATTTTCAGCGAGAATTAATCTTGTTTTTCAAAGTTTAGCATTTATTTAATTTCCAGATTTTAGTATATTATTAATTTCGAAATATTGCATAAATAAAGGACATGTGGTCCATTTAGCAAGTAGTTTATGCTTTAGCATATTCTTTAGCAAGTAGTTTATTCTTTAGCATATTCTTTAGAAAGTAGTTTATTCTTTAGCATATTCTTTAGAAGTATAATCCTAGTCCATTTAGGACTTAGCTTGTTTAGGGATTTTCAGCTGAAATCTTTCTCTATATAAAGAGAGGTTTCGACCACATATTAGGGAGACTTGATTAATGATAATTGTGAGGTTTATTCCTTTGTTGCTTTGTGAATTGAATTTCTTTTTAGATCTTTCTTTCATTGTTACTAATCAACAAGCTAGTTTCCTTGTTGTGGTGTTTCTTCATCCATATAGTGTTCTTCTGCCTAGGTAGCCAAGTGCTTATCGCTGCTTGGAGGTCTAGTGTGTCGAATACTCTTAAAGTCCTTTGCTATAGTAGTCAAGTGCTTATCGTCTGCTTGGAGGTTGTAGTAAGGCATTCACGTAAACTAAATTCAAGTTAGAGAAAGATCCCTTTTTTTCTTGTGTCGAATCTTGATTCCGTCAAGGTTCCTCATCATATTGGTATCAGAGCTCAAGGTTGATCTCTTTCTTGGTGTATCTTTTTTTGCTTTGTCGATAAAAAAATAAAAAAAATACTACCCTATTTATTTTTTTAGCCGAGATAAAAAGAAAAAAGAAAGACAAGAACCAAATTACCTATTTATTGGTTTCTTGAATTTCTACAAAACAAGGAACTTTCAGTATTTTCCCCCCATTTTCTAATGTTACCATCTTACCTCAAAATTATATTTATTTGAGCAACGATGAATTTCTCATATCAACAAGAAAGTTAATACGTGATGATTGCTCAAAAATATTAGCAATCACACAGAGGTTATCAAACAGTCTTGAACATTATTTACAATTGAAAGAAGAGACAAGATTACAAGAAGAGGCAAGATTGCAAGAAAAGGCAAGATTGCACACACAACCAAGGAGCGATACACATCTTCAAAAGAGCAACCTCTTCCATACTAAGTGCCATGTTCAAGGCAAGGTTTGTCGCGCTTATCATTGATAATGGTAGTTGTGCTAATGTTTGTTCTTCCGATTTAGTTAACACTCTTGACTTACCTTGGAAGAAACATCCACATCCTTATAAGTTATCTTGGTTGTCAAATAATGGAGAAATAAGGGTGGAAAGGCAAGTTGAAATTACTTTTGAAATCGGCAAGTTCAAAGATAGTGTTCTATGTGATGTTGTGCCCATGACCGCTAGTCATATAATTTTAGGAAGACCATGGCAATATGATAGAGGTGCGGATCATGATGGTAGAAAGAACACCTACCAATTGCATATGGATAAGAGGAATGTCATACTATATCCTTTAACTCCTAGTGAAGTTTGGGAGGTACATAAAAAATGGCCGAGAGAAGAGAGCAAAGATTAAAAGAAGATGCAAGATTACAAGAAGAGGCCAAATTACAAAAAGAAACAAAATTGCAACATGCGAAAAACGTGATGCGTGACGAGTTGCAGTATTGGCGTGAAACACAATCTCTTGATGAGGAAAAATATCTTTTTGATGCAACACAATTGCTTGATGAGGAACAACATCCTTTTGAAGCCATGATTTTTGAAGAGTCGATAGCATCAACTTTTTCGTTCATTACTCTTGATCTAACAACTTCTCTTCTTCCTAGTATTGATTTTATATTTAAGCAGGAGTTCAAGGCTGTATTTTCTACAAAGATATTCCTACCAAACCAAGGTTATGGTCCTTTCCTTAAATTACAAGATTCGAGGACGAATCTTTTTGAAGAAAGGGAGAATGATGAGAACTTATATACGGATCCTTTAAAGAATGATGAGGTTTGGGTAATGTCTAAAAGGAGATATAGGAGGCAAGATTTAACATCACATCACTCATTTTGGAGGCCCAAAAGACTCAAAAAAATGAAGACTATCATCAACTTGGATAAACATTAAATTCAGCGTTTGGTGTAATTGTCTTAACTTGCGATCCAGGAATCCAATGAAGCTCATTCTAGATGATATGGAAAGATAAGAGGCATATCTACAACTTTCATGAAGAACACAAGATCAGATTATGCCTTTATGAAGTCCTAAATTGTCGTGCAACTTACTACACCATGCTGTCCAGATTTTCAGCGAGAATTAATCTTGTTTTTCAAAGTTTAGCATTTATTTAATTTCCAGATTTTTAGTATATTATTAATTTCGAAATATTGCATAAATAAAGGACATGTGGTCCATTTAGCAAGTAGTTTATGCTTTAGCATATTCTTTAGCAAGTAGTTTATTCTTTAGCATATTCTTTAGAAAGTAGTTTATTCTTTAGCATATTCTTTAGAAGTATAATCCTAGTCCATTTAGGACTTAGCTTGTTTAGGGATTTTCAGCTGAAATCTTTCTCTATATAAAGAGAGGTTTCGACCACATATTAGGGAGACTTGATTAATGATAATTGTGAGGTTTATTCCTTTGTTGCTTTGTGAATTGAATTTCTTTTTTAGATCTTTCTTTCATTGTTACTAATCAACAAGCTAGTTTCCTTGTTGTGGTGTTTCTTCATCCATATAGTGTTCTTACGCCTAGGTAGCCAAGTGCTTATCAGCTGCTTGGAGGTCTAGTGTGTCGAATACTCTTAAAGTCCTTTGCTATAGTAGTCAAGTGCTTATCGCTTTGCTTGGAGGTTGTAGTAAGGCATTCACGTAAACTAAATTCAAGTTAGAGAAAGATCCCTTTTTTTCTTGTGTCGAATCTTGATTCCGTCAAGGTTCCTCATCATATTGGTATCAGAGCTCAAGGTTGATCTCTTTCTTGGTGTATCTTTTTTTGCTTTGTCGATAAAAAAATAAAAAAAATACTACCCTATTTATTTTTTTAGCCGAGATAAAAAGAAAAAAGAAAGACAAGAACCAAATTACCTATTTATTGGTTTCTTGAATTTCTACAAAACAAGGAACTTTCAGTATTTTCCCCCATTTTCTAATGTTACCATCTTACCTCAAAATTATATTTATTTGAGCAACGATGAATTTCTCATATCAACAAGAAAGTTAATACGTGATGATTGCTCAAAAATATTAGCAATCACACAGAGGTTATCAAACAGTCTTGAACATTATTTACAATTGAAAGAAGAGACAAGATTACAAGAAGAGGCAAGATTGCAAGAAAAGGCAAGATTGCACACACAACCAAGGAACGATACACATCTTCAAAAGAGCAACCTCTTCCATACTAAGTGCCATGTTCAAGGCAAGGTTTGTCTGCTTATCATTGATAATGGTAGTTGTGCTAATGTTTGTTCTTCCGATTTAGTTAACACTCTTGACTTACCTTGGAAGAAACATCCACATCCTTATAAGTTATCTTGGTTGTCAAATAATGGAGAAATAAGGGTGGAAAGGCAAGTTGAAATTACTTTTGAAATCGGCAAGTTCAAAGATAGTGTTCTATGTGATGTTGTGCCCATGACCGCTAGTCATATAATTTTAGGAAGACCATGGCAATATGATAGAGGTGCGGATCATGATGGTAGAAAGAACACCTACCAATTGCATATGGATAAGAGGAATGTCATACTATATCCTTTAACTCCTAGTGAAGTTTGGGAGGTACATAAAAAATGGCCGAGAGAAGAGAGCAAAGATTAAAAGAAGATGCAAGATTGCAAGAAGAGGCCAAATTACAAAAAGAAACAAAATTGCAACATGCGAAAAACGTGATGCGTGACGAGTTGCAGTATTGGCGTGAAACACAATCTCTTGATGAGGAAAAATATCTTTTTGATGCAACACAATTGCTTGATGAGGAACAACATCCTTTTGAAGCCATGATTTTTGAAGAGTCGATAGCATCAACTTTTTCGTTCATTACTCTTGATCTAACAACTTCTCTTCTTCCTAGTATTGATTTTATATTTAAGCAGGAGTTCAAGGCTGTATTTTCTACAAAGATATTCCTACCAAACCAAGGTTATGGTCCTTTCCTTAAATTACAAGATTCGAGGACGAATCTTTTTGAAGAAAGGGAGAATGATGAGAACTTATATACGGATCCTTTAAAGAATGATGAGGTTTGGGTAATGTCTAAAAGGAGATATAGGAGGCAAGATTTAACATCACATCACTCATTTTGGAGGCCCAAAAGACTCAAAAAAATGAAGACTATCATCAACTTGGATAAACATTAAATTCAGCGTTTGGTGTAATTGTCTTAACTTGCGATCCAGGAATCCAATGAAGCTCATTCTAGATGATATGGAAAGATAAGAGGCATATCTACAACTTTCATGAAGAACACAAGATCAGATTATGCCTTTATGAAGTCCTAAATTGTCGTGCAACTTACTACACCATGCTGTCCAGATTTTCAGCGAGAATTAATCTTGTTTTTCAAAGTTTAGCATTTATTTAATTTCCAGATTTTTAGTATATTATTAATTTCGAAATATTGCATAAATAAAGGACATGTGGTCCATTTAGCAAGTAGTTTATGCTTTAGCATATTCTTTAGCAAGTAGTTTATTCTTTAGCATATTCTTTAGAAAGTAGTTTATTCTTTAGCATATTCTTTAGAAGTATAATCCTAGTCCATTTAGGACTTAGCTTGTTTAGGGATTTTCAGCTGAAATCTTTCTCTATATAAAGAGAGGTTTCGACCACATATTAGGGAGACTTGATTAATGATAATTGTGAGGTTTATTCCTTTGTTGCTTTGTGAATTGAATTTCTTTTTAGATCTTTCTTTCATTGTTACTAATCAACAAGCTAGTTTCCTTGTTGTGGTGTTTCTTCATCCATATAGTGTTCTTCTGCCTAGGTAGCCAAGTGCTTATCGCTGCTTGGAGGTCTAGTGTGTCGAATACTCTTAAAGTCCTTTGCTATAGTAGTCAAGTGCTTATCGCTGCTTGGAGGTTGTAGTAAGGCATTCACGTAAACTAAATTCAAGTTAGAGAAAGATCCCTTTTTTCTTGTGTCGAATCTTGATTCCGTCAAGGTTCCTCATCATATTGGTATCAGAGCTCAAGGTTGATCTCTTTCTTGGTGTATCTTTTTTTGCTTTGTCGATAAAAAAATAAAAAAAATACTACCCTATTTATTTTTTTAGCCGAGATAAAAGAAAAAGAAAGACAAGAACCAAATTACCTATTTATTGGTTTCTTGAATTTCTACAAAACAAGGAACTTTCGTATTTTCCCCCCATTTTCTAATGTTACCATCTTACCTCAAAATTATATTTATTTGAGCAACGATGAATTTCTCATATCAACAAGAAAGTTAATACGTGATGATTGCTCAAAAATATTAGCAATCACACAGAGGTTATCAAACAGTCTTGAACATTATTTACAATTGAAAGAAGAGACAAGATTACAAGAAGAGGCAAGATTGCAAGAAAAGGCAAGATTGCACACACAACCAAGGAGCGATACACATCTTCAAAAGAGCAACCTCTTCCATACTAAGTGCCATGTTCAAGGCAAGGTTTATGCGCTTATCATTGATAATGGTAGTTGTGCTAATGTTTGTTCTTCCGATTTAGTTAACACTCTTGACTTACCTTGGAAGAAACATCCACATCCTTATAAGTTATCTTGGTTGTCAAATAATGGAGAAATAAGGGTGGAAAGGCAAGTTGAAATTACTTTTGAAATCGGCAAGTTCAAAGATAGTGTTCTATGTGATGTTGTGCCCATGACCGCTAGTCATATAATTTTAGGAAGACCATGGCAATATGATAGAGGTGCGGATCATGATGGTAGAAAGAACACCTACCAATTGCATATGGATAAGAGGAATGTCATACTATATCCTTTAACTCCTAGTGAAGTTTGGGAGGTACATAAAAAATGGCCGAGAGAAGAGAGCAAAGATTAAAAGAAGATGCAAGATTACAAGAAGAGGCCAAATTACAAAAAGAAACAAAATTGCAACATGCGAAAAACGTGATGCGTGACGAGTTGCAGTATTGGCGTGAAACACAATCTCTTGATGAGGAAAAATATCTTTTTGATGCAACACAATTGCTTGATGAGGAACAACATCCTTTTGAAGCCATGATTTTTGAAGAGTCGATAGCATCAACTTTTTCGTTCATTACTCTTGATCTAACAACTTCTCTTCTTCCTAGTATTGATTTTATATTTAAGCAGGAGTTCAAGGCTGTATTTTCTACAAAGATATTCCTACCAAACCAAGGTTATGGTCCTTTCCTTAAATTACAAGATTCGAGGACGAATCTTTTTGAAGAAAGGGAGAATGATGAGAACTTATATACGGATCCTTTAAAGAATGATGAGGTTTGGGTAATGTCTAAAAGGAGATATAGGAGGCAAGATTTAACATCACATCACTCATTTTGGAGGCCCAAAAGACTCAAAAAAATGAAGACTATCATCAACTTGGATAAACATTAAATTCAGCGTTTGGTGTAATTGTCTTAACTTGCGATCCAGGAATCCAATGAAGCTCATTCTAGATGATATGGAAAGATAAGAGGCATATCTACAACTTTCATGAAGAACACAAGATCAGATTATGCCTTTATGAAGTCCTAAATTGTCGTGCAACTTACTACACCATGCTGTCCAGATTTTCAGCGAGAATTAATCTTGTTTTTCAAAGTTTAGCATTTATTTAATTTCCAGATTTTAGTATATTATTAATTTCGAAATATTGCATAAATAAAGGACATGTGGTCCATTTAGCAAGTAGTTTATGCTTTAGCATATTCTTTAGCAAGTAGTTTATTCTTTAGCATATTCTTTAGAAAGTAGTTTATTCTTTAGCATATTCTTTAGAAGTATAATCCTAGTCCATTTAGGACTTAGCTTGTTTAGGGATTTTCAGCTGAAATCTTTCTCTATATAAAGAGAGGTTTCGACCACATATTAGGGAGACTTGATTAATGATAATTGTGAGGTTTATTCCTTTGTTGCTTTGTGAATTGAATTTCTTTTTAGATCTTTCTTTCATTGTTACTAATCAACAAGCTAGTTTCCTTGTTGTGGTGTTTCTTCATCCATATAGTGTTCTTCTGCCTAGGTAGCCAAGTGCTTATCGCTGCTTGGAGGTCTAGTGTGTCGAATACTCTTAAAGTCCTTTGCTATAGTAGTCAAGTGCTTATCGCTGCTTGGAGGTTGTAGTAAGGCATTCACGTAAACTAAATTCAAGTTAGAGAAAGATCCCTTTTTTCTTGTGTCGAATCTTGATTCCGTCAAGGTTCCTCATCATATTGGTATCAGAGCTCAAGGTTGATCTCTTTCTTGGTGTATCTTTTTTTGCTTTGTCGATAAAAAAATAAAAAAAATACTACCCTATTTATTTTTTTAGCCGAGATAAAAGAAAAAGAAAGACAAGAACCAAATTACCTATTTATTGGTTTCTTGAATTTCTACAAAACAAGGAACTTTCGTATTTTCCCCCCATTTTCTAATGTTACCATCTTACCTCAAAATTATATTTATTTGAGCAACGATGAATTTCTCATATCAACAAGAAAGTTAATACGTGATGATTGCTCAAAAATATTAGCAATCACACAGAGGTTATCAAACAGTCTTGAACATTATTTACAATTGAAAGAAGAGACAAGATTACAAGAAGAGGCAAGATTGCAAGAAAAGGCAAGATTGCACACACAACCAAGGAACGATACACATCTTCAAAAGAGCAACCTCTTCCATACTAAGTGCCATGTTCAAGGCAAGGTTTGTCTGCTTATCATTGATAATGGTAGTTGTGCTAATGTTTGTTCTTCCGATTTAGTTAACACTCTTGACTTACCTTGGAAGAAACATCCACATCCTTATAAGTTATCTTGGTTGTCAAATAATGGAGAAATAAGGGTGGAAAGGCAAGTTGAAATTACTTTTGAAATCGGCAAGTTCAAAGATAGTGTTCTATGTGATGTTGTGCCCATGACCGCTAGTCATATAATTTTAGGAAGACCATGGCAATATGATAGAGGTGCGGATCATGATGGTAGAAAGAACACCTACCAATTGCATATGGATAAGAGGAATGTCATACTATATCCTTTAACTCCTAGTGAAGTTTGTGAGGTACATAAAAAAAATGGCCGAGAGAAGAGAGCAAAGATTAAAAGAAGATGCAAGATTACAAGAAGAGGCCAAATTACAAAAGAAACAAAAATTGCAACATGCGAAAAAACGTGATGCGTGACGAGTTGCGGTATTGGCGTGAAACACAATCTCTTGATGAGGAAAAATATCTTTTTGATGCAACACAATTGCTTGATGAGGAACAACATCCTTTTTGAAGCCATGATTTTTTGAAGAGTCGATAGCATCAACTTTTTCGTTCATTACTCTTGATCTAACAACTTCTCTTCTTCCTAGTATTGATTTTATATTTAAGCAGGGAGTTCAAGGCTGTATTTTCTACAAAGATATTCCTACCAAACCAAGGTTATGGTCCTTTCCTTAAATTACAAGATTCGAGGACGAATCTTTTTGAAGAAAGGGAGAATGATGAGAACTTATATACGGATCCTTTAAAGAATGATGAGGTTTGGGTAATGTCTAAAAGGAGATATAGGAGGCAAGATTTAACATCACATCACTCATTTTGGAGGCCCAAAAGACTCAAAAAAATGAAGACTATCATCAACTTGGATAAACATTAAATTCAGCGTTTGGTGTAATTGTCTTAACTTGCGATCCAGGAATCCAATGAAGCTCATTCTAGATGATATGGAAAGATAAGAGGCATATCTACAACTTTCATGAAGAACACAAGATCAGATTATGCCTTTATGAAGTCCTAAATTGTCGTGCAACTTACTACACCATGCTGTCCAGATTTTCAGCGAGAATTAATCTTGTTTTTCAAAGTTTAGCATTTATTTAATTTCCAGATTTTAGTATATTATTAATTTCGAAATATTGCATAAATAAAGGACATGTGGTCCATTTAGCAAGTAGTTTATGCTTTAGCATATTCTTTAGCAAGTAGTTTATTCTTTAGCATATTCTTTAGAAAGTAGTTTATTCTTTAGCATATTCTTTAGAAGTATAATCCTAGTCCATTTAGGACTTAGCTTGTTTAGGGATTTTCAGCTGAAATCTTTCTCTATATAAAGAGAGGTTTCGACCACATATTAGGGAGACTTGATTAATGATAATTGTGAGGTTTATTCCTTTGTTGCTTTGTGAATTGAATTTCTTTTTAGATCTTTCTTTCATTGTTACTAATCAACAAGCTAGTTTCCTTGTTGTGGTGTTTCTTCATCCATATAGTGTTCTTACGCCTAGGTAGCCAAGTGCTTATCGCTTTGCTTGGAGGTCTAGTGTGTCGAATACTCTTAAAGTCCTTTGCTATAGTAGTCAAGTGCTTATCGTCTGCTTGGAGGTTGTAGTAAGGCATTCACGTAAACTAAATTCAAGTTAGAGAAAGATCCCTTTTTTCCTTGTGTCGAATCTTGATTCAGTCAAGGTTCCTCATCATATTGGTATCGAGCTCAAGGTTGATCTCTTTCTTGGTGTATCTTTTTATTGCTTTGTCGATAAAAAAAATAAAAAAAAATACTACCCTATTTATTTATTTTAGCTGAGATAAAAAGAAAAAGAAAGACAAGAACCAAATTACCCATTTCTTGGTTTCTTGAATTTCTACAAAACAAGGAACTTTCGTATTTTCCCCCCATTTTCTAATGTTACCAGTCTTACCTCAAAATTATATTTATTTGAGCAACGATGAATTTCTCATATCAACAAAGAAAGTTAATACATGATGATTGCTCAAAAATATTAGCAATCACAAAGAGGTTATCAAAGCAGGTCTTGAACAATATTTACAATTGAAAGAAGAGACAAGATTAAAAGAAGAGGCAAGATTGCAAGAAGAGGCAAGATTGCACACACAACCAAGGAATGATACACATCTTCAAAAGAGCAACCTCTTCCATACTAAGTGCCATGTTCAAGGCAAGGTTTGTCTTCTTATCATTGATAATGGTAGTTGTGCTAATGTTTGTTCTTCGATTTAGTTAACACTCTTGACTTACCTTGGAAGAAACATCCACATCCTTATAAGCTATCTTGGTTGTCAAATAATGGAAAAATAAGGGTGGAAAGGCAAGTTGAAATTACTTTTGAAATCGGCAAGTTCAAAGATAGTGTTCTATGTGATGTTGTGCCCATGACCTCTAGTCATATAATTTTAGGAAGACCATGGCAATATGATAGAGGTGCGGATCATGATGGTAGAAAGAACACCTACCAATTGCATATGGATAAGAGGAATGTCATATTATATCCTTTAACTCCTAGTGAAGTTTGTGAGGTACATAAAAAAAATGGCCGAGAGAAGAGAGCAAAGATTAAAAAAAGATGCAAGATTGCAAGAAGAGGCAAGATTACAAGAAGAGGCCAAATTACAAAAAGAAACAAAATTGCAACATGCGAAAAAATGTGGTGCGTGACGAGTTGCGGTATTGGCGTGAAACACAATTTCTTGATGAGGAAAAAGATCTTTTTGATGCAACACAATTGCTTGATGAGGAACAACATCCTTTTTGAAGCCATGATTTTTTGAAGAGTCGATAGCATCAACTTTTTCGTTCATTACTCTTGATCTAACAACTTCTCTTCTTCCTAGTATTGATTTTATATTTAAGCGGGAGTTCAAGGCTGTATTTTCTACAAAGATATTCCTACCAAACCAAAGTTATGATCCTTTCCTTAAATTACAAGATTAGAGGGACGAATCTTTTTTGAAAAAAGGGAGAATGATGAGAACTTATATACGGATCCTTTAAAGAATGATGAGGTTTGGGTAATGTCTAAAAGGAGATATAGGAGGCAAGATTTAACATCACATCACTCATTTTGGAGGCCCAAAGACTCGAAAAAGAATGAAGACTATCATCAACTTGGATAAACAATAAATTCGGCTTTGTGACAGGTGTGGTGTAATTGTCATAACTTGCGATCCAGGAATCCAATGAAGCTCATTCTAGATGATATGGAAAGATAAGAGGCATACCTACAACTTTCATGCAGAACACAAGATCAGATTATGCCTTTATGAAGTCCTAAATTGTCGTGCGACTTACTACACCATGCTTTGTCCAGTTTTCAGTGAGAATTAATCTTGTTTTTTCAAAGTTTAGCATTTATTTAATTTCCAGATTTTAGTATATTATTAATTTCGAAATATCACTTAAATAAAGGACATGTGGTCCATTTTGCAAATAGTTTATTCTTTAGCAAGTAGTTTATTCTTTAGCATATTCTTTGGCAAGTAGTTTATTCTTTAGAATATTCTTTAGCAAGTATAATCCTAGTCCATTTAGGACTTAGCTTGTTTAGGGATTTTCAGCCAAATCTTTCTCTATATAAAGAGAGGTTTCGGCCACTTATTAAGGAGACTTGATTAATGATAATTGTGAGGTTTATTCCTTTGTTGCTTTGTGAATTGAATTTCTTTTTTAGATCTTCCTTTCATTGTTACTAATCAACAAGCTAGTTTCCTTGTTGTGGTGTTTCTTCATCCATTTAGTGTTCTTACGCCTAGGTAGCCAAGTGCTTATCGTCTGCTTGGAGGTCTAGTGTGTCGAATACTCTTAAAGTCCTTTGCTATAGTAGTCAAGTGCTTATCGTTGCTTGGAGGTTGTAGTAAGGCATTCACGTAAACTAAATTCAAGTTAGAGAAAGATCCCTTTTTCCTTGTGTCGAATCTTGATTCCGTCAAGGTTCCTCATCATATTGGTATCGAGCTCAAGGTTGATCTCTTTCTTGGTGTATCTTTTATTGCTTTGTCGATATACTACCCTATTTATTTATTTAGTCGAGATAAAAAGAAAAAAGAAAGACAAGAACCAAATTACCCATTTCTTGGTTTCTTGAATTTCTACAAAACAAGGAACTTTCCTATTTTCCCCCCATTTTTCTAATGTTACCGTCTTACCTCAAAATTATATTTATTTGAGCAACGATGAATTTCTCATATCAACAAAGAAAGTTAATACATGATGATTGCTCAAAAAATATTAGCAATCACAAAGAGGTTATCAAAGCAGTCTTGAACAATATTTACAATTGAAAGAAGAGACAAGATTAAAAGAAGAGGCAAGATTGCAAGAAGAGGCAAGATTGCACACACAACCAAGGAATGATACACATCTTCAAAAGAGCAACCTCTTCCATACTAAGTGCCATGTTCAAGGCAAGGTTTGTCTTCTTATCATTGATAATGGTAGTTGTGCTAATGTTTGTTCTTCAGATTTAGTTAACACTCTTGACTTACCTTGGAAGAAACATCCACATCCTTATAAGCTATCTTGGTTGTCAAATAATGGAAAAAATAAGGGTGGAAAGGCAAGTTGAAATTACTTTTGAAATCGGCAAGTTCAAAGATAGTGTTCTATGTGATGTTGTGCCCATGACCTCTAGTCATATAATTTTAGGAAGACCATGGCAATATGATAGAGGTGCGGATCATGATGGTAGAAAGAACACCTACCAATTGCATATGGATAAGAGGAATGTCATATTATATCCTTTAACTCCTAGTGAAGTTTGTGAGGTACATAAAAAAATGGCCGAGAGAAGAGAGCAAAGATTAAAAGAAGATGCAAGATTGCAGAAGAGGCAAGATTACAAGAAGAGGCCAAATTACAAAAAGAAACAAAATTGCAACATGCGAAAAAATGTGGTGCGTGACGAGTTGCGGTATTGGCGTGAAACACAATTTCTTGATGAGGAAAAAGATCTTTTTGATGCAACACAATTGCTTGATGAGGAACAACATCCTTTTGAAGCCATGATTTTTGAAGAGTCGATAGCATCAACTTTTTCGTTCATTACTCTTGATCTAACAACTTCTCTTCTTCCTAGTATTGATTTTATATTTAAGCAGGGAGTTCAAGGCTGTATTTTCTACAAAGATATTCCTACCAAACCAAAGTTATGATCCTTTCCTTAAATTACAAGATTAGAGGGACGAATCTTTTTTGAAAAAAGGGAGAATGATGAGAACTTATATACGGATCCTTTAAAGAATGATGAGGTTTGGGTAATGTCTAAAAGGAGATATAGGAGGCAAGATTTAACATCACATCACTCATTTTGGAGGCCCAAAAGACTCAAAAAGAATGAAGACTATCATCAACTTGGATAAACAATAAATTCGACTTTGTGACGGTGTGGTGTAATTGTCATAACTTGCGATCCAGGAATCCAATGAAGCTCATTCTAGATGATATGGAAAGATAAGAGGCATACCTACAACTTTCATGCAGAACACAAGATCAGATTATGCCTTTATGAAGTCCTAAATTGTCGTGCGACTTACTACACCATCTTTGTCCAGTTTTTCAGTGAGAATTAATCTTGTTTTTTCAAAGTTTAGCATTTATTTAATTTCCAGATTTTAGTATATTATTAATTTCGAAATATCACTTAAATAAAGGACATGTGGTCCATTTTGCAAATAGTTTATTCTTTAGCATATTCTTTGGCAAGTAGTTTATTCTTTAGAATATTCTTTAGCAAGTATAATCCTAGTCCATTTAGGACTTAGCTTGTTTAAGGGATTTTCAGCCAAATCTTTCTCTATATAAAGAGAGGTTTCGGCCACTTATTAAGGAGACTTGATTAATGATAATTGTGAGGTTTATTCCTTTGTTGCTTTGTGAATTGAATTTCTTTTTTAGATCTTCCTTTCATTGTTACTAATCAACAAGCTAGTTTCCTTGTTGTGGTGTTTCTTCATCCATTTAGTGTTCTTACGCCTAGGTAGCCAAGTGCTTATCGTCTGCTTGGAGGTCTAGTGTGTCGAATACTCTTAAAGTCCTTTGCTATAGTAGTCAAGTGCTTATCGCTGCTTGGAGGTTGTAGTAAGGCATTCACGTAAACTAAATTCAAGTTAGAGAAAGATCCCTTTTTCCTTGTGTCGAATCTTGATTCCGTCAAGGTTCCTCATCATATTGGTATCAGAGCTCAAGGTTGATCTCTTTCTTGGTGTATCTTTTTATTGCTTTGTCGATAATACTACCCTATTTATTTATTTAGCTGAGATAAAAAGAAAAAAGAAAGACAAGAACCAAATTACCCATTTCTTGGTTTCTTGAATTTCTACAAAACAAGGAACTTTCCTATTTTCCCCCCATTTTCTAATGTTACCGTCTTACCTCAAAATTATATTTATTTGAGCAACGATGAATTTCTCATATCAACAAAGAAAGTTAATACATGATGATTGCTCAAAAATATTAGCAATCACAAAGAGGTTATCAAAGCAGTCTTGAACAATATTTACAATTGAAAGAAGAGACAAGATTAAAAGAAGAGGCAAGATTGCAAGAAGAGGCAAGATTGCACACACAACTAAGGAATGATACACATCTTCAAAAGAGCAACCTCTTCCATACTAAGTGCCATGTTCAAGGCAAGGTTTGTCTTCTTATCATTGATAATGGTAGTTGTGCTAATGTTTGTTCTTCAGATTTAGTTAACACTCTTGACTTACCTTGGAAGAAACATCCACATCCTTATAAGCTATCTTGGTTGTCAAATAATGGAAAAATAAGGGTGGAAAGGCAAGTTGAAATTACTTTTGAAATCGGCAAGTTCAAAGATAGTGTTCTATGTGATGTTGTGCCCATGACCTCTAGTCATATAATTTTAGGAAGACCATGGCAATATGATAGAGGTGCGGATCATGATGGTAGAAAGAACACCTACCAATTGCATATGGATAAGAGGAATGTCATATTATATCCTTTAACTCCTAGTGAAGTTTGTGAGGTACATAAAAAAAATGGCCGAGAGAAGAGAGCAAAGATTAAAAGAAGATCAAGATTGCGAAGAGCGAGATTACAAGAAGAGGCCAAATTACAAAAAGAAACAAAATTGCAACATGCGAAAAAATGTGGTGCGTGACGAGTTGCGGTATTGGCGTGAAACACAATTTCTTGATGAGGAAAAAGATCTTTTTGATGCAACACAATTGCTTGATGAGGAACAACATCCTTTTGAAGCCATGATTTTTTGAAGAGTCGATAGCATCAACTTTTTCGTTCATTACTCTTGATCTAACAACTTCTCTTCTTCCTAGTATTGATTTTATATTTAAGCGGGAGTTCAAGGCTGTATTTTCTACAAAGATATTCCTACCAAACCAAAGTTATGATCCTTTCCTTAAATTACAAGATTAGAGGACGAATCTTTTTTGAAGAAAAGGGAGAATGATGAGAACTTATATACGGATCCTTTAAAGAATGATGAGGTTTGGGTAATGTCTAAAAGGAGATATAGGAGGCAAGATTTAACATCACATCACTCATTTTGGAGGCCCAAAGACTCGAAAAAGAATGAAGACTATCATCAACTTGGATAAACAATAAATTCGACTTTGTGACGGTGTGGTGTAATTGTCATAACTTGCGATCCAGGGAATCCAATGAAGCTCATTCTAGATGATATGGAAAGATAAGAGGCATACCTACAACTTTCATGCAGAACACAAGATCAGATTATGCCTTTATGAAGTCCTAAATTGTCGTGCAGACTTACTACACCATGCTTTGTCAGATTTTTCAGTGAGAATTAATCTTGTTTTTTCAAAGTTTAGCATTTATTTAATTTCCAGATTTTAGTATATTATTAATTTCGAAATATCACTTAAATAAAGGACATGTGGTCCATTTTGCAAATAGTTTATTCTTTAGCAAGTAGTTTATTCTTTAGCATATTAGCAAGTAGTTTATTCTTTAGAATATTCTTTAGCAAGTATAATCCTAGTCCATTTAGGACTTAGCTTGTTTAAGGGATTTTCAGCCAAATCTTTCTCTATATAAAGAGAGGTTTCGGCCACTTATTAAGGAGACTTGATTAATGATAATTGTGAGGTTTATTCCTTTGTTGCTTTGTGAATTGAATTTCTTTTTAGATCTTCCTTTCATTGTTACTAATCAACAAGCTAGTTTCCTTGTTGTGGTGTTTCTTCATCCATTTAGTGTTCTTCTGCCTAGGTAGCCAAGTGCTTATCGTTGCTTGGAGGTCTAGTGTGTCGAATACTCTTAAAGTCCTTTGCTATAGTAGTCAAGTGCTTATCGCTTTGCTTGGAGGTTGTAGTAAGGCATTCACGTAAACTAAATTCAAGTTAGAGAAAGATCCCTTTTTCCTTGTGTCGAATCTTGATTCCGTCAAGGTTCCTCATCATATTGGTATCAGAGCTCAAGGTTGATCTCTTTCTTGGTGTATCTTTTATTGCTTTGTCGATAATACTACCCTATTTATTTATTTAGCTGAGATAAAAGAAAAAGAAAGACAAGAACCAAATTACCCATTTCTTGGTTTCTTGAATTTCTACAAAACAAGGAACTTTCCTATTTTTCCCCCCATTTTCTAATGTTACCGTCTTACCTCAAAATTATATTTATTTGAGCAACGATGAATTTCTCATATCAACAAAGAAAGTTAATACATGATGATTGCTCAAAAAATATTAGCAATCACAAAGAGGTTATCAAGCGGTCTTGAACAATATTTACAATTGAAAGAAGAGACAAGATTAAAAGAAGAGGCAAGATTGCAAGAAGAGGCAAGATTGCACACACAACAAGGAATGATACACATCTTCAAAAGAGCAACCTCTTCCATACTAAGTGCCATGTTCAAGGCAAGGTTTGTCTTCTTATCATTGATAATGGTAGTTGTGCTAATGTTTGTTCTTCGATTTAGTTAACACTCTTGACTTACCTTGGAAGAAACATCCACATCCTTATAAGCTATCTTGGTTGTCAAATAATGGAAAAATAAGGGTGGAAAGGCAAGTTGAAATTACTTTTGAAATCGGCAAGTTCAAAGATAGTGTTCTATGTGATGTTGTGCCCATGACCTCTAGTCATATAATTTTAGGAAGACCATGGCAATATGATAGAGGTGCGGATCATGATGGTAGAAAGAACACCTACCAATTGCATATGGATAAGAGGAATGTCATATTATATCCTTTAACTCCTAGTGAAGTTTGTGAGGTACATAAAAAAATGGCCGAGAGAAGAGAGCAAAGATTAAAAGAAGATCTGAGATTGCGAAGAGCGAGATTACAAGAAGAGGCCAAATTACAAAAAAAAAAAAAAAATTGCAACATGCGAAAACGTGGTGCGTGACGAGTTGCAGTATTGGCGTGAAACACAATTTCTTGATGAGGAAAAAGATCTTTTTGATGCAACACAATTGCTTGATGAGGAACAACATCCTTTTGAAGCCATGATTTTTGAAGAGTCGATAGCATCAACTTTTCCGTTCATTACTCTTGATCTAACAACTTCTCTTCTTCCTAGTATTGATTTTATATTTAAGCAGGAGTTCAAGGCTGTATTTTCTACAAAGATATTCCTACCAAACCAAAGTTATGATCCTTTCCTTAAATTACAAGATTCGAGGGCGAATCTTTTTTGAAGAAAAGGGAGAATGATGAGAACTTATATCACGGATCCTTTAAAGAATGATGAGGTTTGGGTAATGTCTAAAAGGAGATATAGGAGGCAAGATTTAACATCACATCACTCATTTTGGAGGCCCAAAGACTCAAAAGAATGAAGACTATCATCAACTTGGATAAACAATAAATTCGACTTTGTGACGAGTGTGGTGTAATTGTCATAACTTGCGATCCAGGAATCAATGAAGCTCATTCTAGATGATATGGAAAGATAAGAGGCATACCTACAACTTTCATGCAGAACACAAGATCAGATTATGCCTTTATGAAGTCCTAAATTGTCGTGCGAGCTTACTACACCATGCTTTGTCCAGTTTTTCAGTGAGAATTAATCTTGTTTTTTCAAAGTTTAGCATTTATTTAATTTCCAGATTTTAGTATATTATTAATTTCGAAATATCACTTAAATAAAGGACATGTGGTCCATTTTGCAAATAGTTTATTCTTTAGCAAGTAGTTTATTCTTTAGCATATTCTTTGGCAAGTAGTTTATTCTTTAGAATATTCTTTAGTAAGTATAATCCTAGTCCATTTAGGACTTAGCTTGTTTAGGGATTTTCAGCCAAATCTTTCTCTATATAAAGAGAGGTTTCGGCCACTTATTAAGGAGACTTGATTAATGATAATTGTGAGGGTTTATTCCTTTGTTGCTTTGTGAATTGAATTTCTTTTTAGATCTTACTTTCATTGTTACTAATCAACAAGCTAGTTTCCTTGTTGTGGTGTTTCTTCATCCATTTAGTGTTCTTACGCCTAGGTAGCCAAGTGCTTATCGTTTGCTTGGAGGTCTAGTGTGTCGAATACTCTTAAAGTCCTTTGCTATAGTAGTCAAGTGCTTATCGCTGCTTGGAGGTTGTAGTAAGGCATTCACGTAAACTAAATTCAAGTTAGAGAAAGATCCCTTTTTCCTTGTGTCGAATCTTGATTCAGTCAAGGTTCCTCATCATATTGGTATCGAGCTCAAGGTTGATCTCTTTCTTGGTGTATCTTTTATTGCTTTGTCGATAATACTACCCTATTTATTTATTTAGCTGAGATAAAAAAGAAAAAGAAAGACAAGAACCAAATTACCCATTTCTTGGTTTCTTGAATTTCTACAAAACAAGGAACTTTCCTATTTTCCCCCCATTTTCTAATGTTACAGTCTTACCTCAAAATTATATTTATTTGAGCAACGATGAATTTCTCATATCAACAAAGAAAGTTAATACATGATGATTGCTCAAAAAATATTAGCAATCACAAAGAGGTTATCAAAGCAGTCTTGAACAATATTTACAATTGAAAGAAGAGACAAGATTAAAAGAAGAGGCAAGATTGCAAGAAGAGGCAAGATTGCACACACAACAAGGAATGATACACATCTTCAAAGAGCAACCTCTTCCATACTAAGTGCCATGTTCAAGGCAAGGTTTGTCTTCTTATCATTGATAATGGTAGTTGTGCTAATGTTTGTTCTTCAGATTTAGTTAACACTCTTGACTTACCTTGGAAGAAACATCCACATCCTTATAAGCTATCTTGGTTGTCAAATAATGGAAAAATAAGGGTGGAAAGGCAAGTTGAAATTACTTTTGAAATCGGCAAGTTCAAAGATAGTGTTCTATGTGATGTTGTGCCCATGACCTCTAGTCATATAATTTTAGGAAGACCATGGCAATATGATAGAGGTGCGGATCATGATGGTAGAAAGAACACCTACCAATTGCATATGGATAAGAGGAATGTCATATTATATCCTTTAACTCCTAGTGAAGTTTGTGAGGTACATAAAAAAATGGCCGAGAGAGAGAGCAAAGATTAAAAGAAGATGCAAGATTGCGAAGGCGAATTACAAGAAGAGGCCAAATTACAAAAAGAAACAAAATTGCAACATGCGAAAAATGTGGTGCGTGACGAGTTGCAGTATTGGCGTGAAACACAATTTCTTGATGAGGAAAAAGATCTTTTTGATGCAACACAATTGCTTGATGAGGAACAACATCCTTTTGAAGCCATGATTTTTGAAGAGTCGATAGCATCAACTTTTTCGTTCATTACTCTTGATCTAACAACTTCTCTTCTTCCTAGTATTGATTTTATATTTAAGCAGGAGTTCAAGGCTGTATTTTCTACAAAGATATTCCTACCAAACCAAAGTTATGATCCTTTCCTTAAATTACAAGATTCGAGGGACGAATCTTTTTGAAAAAGGGAGAATGATGAGAACTTATATACGGATCCTTTAAAGAATGATGAGGTTTGGGTAATGTCTAAAAGGAGATATAGGAGGCAAGATTTAACATCACATCACTCATTTTGGAGGCCCAAAAGACTCAAAAAGAATGAAGACTATCATCAACTTGGATAAACAATAAATTGAGCTTTGTGACAGGTGTGGTGTAATTGTCATAACTTGCGATCCAGGGGAATCAATGAAGCTCATTCTAGATGATATGGAAAGATAAGAGGCATACCTACAACTTTCATGCAGAACACAAGATCAGATTATGCCTTTATGAAGTCCTAAATTGTCGTGCGACTTACTACACCATGCTGTCCAGATTTTCAGCGAGAATTAATCTTGTTTTTCAAAGTTTAGCATTTATTTAATTTCCAGATTTTTAGTATATTATTAATTTCGAAATATCACTTAAATAAAGGACATGTGGTCCATTTTGCAAATAGTTTATTCTTTAGCAAGTAGTTTATTCTTTAGCATATTCTTTAGCAAGTAGTTTATTCTTTAGAATATTCTTTAGCAAGTATAATCCTAGTCCATTTAGGACTTAGCTTGTTTAAGGGATTTTCAGCCAAATCTTTCTCTATATAAAGAGAGGTTTCGGCCACTTATTAAGGAGACTTGATTAATGATAATTGTGAGGTTTATTCCTTTGTTGCTTTGTGAATTGAATTTCTTTTTTAGATCTTCCTTTCATTGTTACTAATCAACAAGCTAGTTTCCTTGTTGTGGTGTTTCTTCATCCATTTAGTGTTCTTACGCCTAGGTAGCCAAGTGCTTATCGCTGCTTGGAGGTCTAGTGTGTCGAATACTCTTAAAGTCATTTGCTATAGTAGTCAAGTGCTTATCGTTGCTTGGAGGTTGTAGTAAGGCATTCACGTAAACTAAATTCAAGTTAGAGAAAGATCCCTTTTTTCCTTGTGTCGAATCTTGATTACGTCAAGGTTCCTCATCATATTGGTATCGAGCTCAAGGTTGATCTCTTTCTTAGTGTATCTTTTATTGCTTTGTCGATAATACTACCCTATTTATTTATTTAGCTTGAGATAAAAGAAAAAAGAAAGACAAGAACCCAAATTACCCATTTCTTGGTTTTTCTTGAATTTCTACTGAGCAAGGAACTTTTCCTATTTTTCGTTTTCTGATATTCTTAGTCTTACCTCAAA